>JAXIVJ010004066.1:65000-86890 GCA_036785665.1 Chirona hameri
GATGATGATGATGATGATGATGATGATGATGATGATGATGATGATGATGATGATGATGATGATGATGATGATGATGATGATGATGATGATGATGATGATGATGATGATGATGATGATGATGATGATGATGATGATGATGATGATGATGATGATGATGATGATGATGATGATGATGATGATGATGATGATGATGATGATGATGATGATGATGATGATGATGATGATGATGATGATGATGATGATGATGATGATGATGATGATGATGATGATGATGATGATGATGATGATGATGATGATGATGATGATGATGATGATGATGATGATGATGATGATGATGATGATGATGATGATGATGATGATGATGATGATGATGATGATGATGATGATGATGATGATGATATGATGATGATGATGATGATGATGATGATGATGATGATGATGATGATGATGATGATGATGATGATGATGATGATGATGATGATGATGATGATGATGATGATGATGATGATGATGATGATGATGATGATGATGATGATGATGATGATGATGATGATGATGATGATGATGATGATGATGATGATGATGATGATGATGATGATGATGATGATGATGATGATGATGATGATGATGATGATGATGATGATGATGATGATGATGATGATGATGATGATGATGATGATGATGATGATGATGATGATGATGATGATGATGATGATGATGATGATGATGATGATGATGATGATGATGATGATGATGATGATGATGATGATGATGATGATGATGATGATGATGATGATGATGATGATGATGATGATGATGATGATGATGATGATGATGATGATGATGATGATGATGATGATGATGATGATGATGATGATGATGATGATGATGATGATGATGATGATGATGATGATGATGATGATGATGATGATGATGATGATGATGATGATGATGATGATGATGATGATGATGATGATGATGATGATGATGATGATGATGATGATGATGATGATGATGATGATGATGATGATGATGATGATGATGATGATGATGATGATGATGATGATGATGATGATGATGATGATGATGATGATGATGATGATGATGATGATGATGATGATGATGATGATGATGATGATGATGATGATGATGATGATGATGATGATGATGATGATGATGATGATGATGATGATGATGATGATGATGATGATGATGATGATGATGATGATGATGATGATGATGATGATGATGATGATGATGATGATGATGATGATGATGATGATGATGATGATGATGATGATGATGATGATGATGATGATGATGATGATGATGATGATGATGATGATGATGATGATGATGATGATGATGATGATGATGATGATGATGATGATGATGATGATGATGATGATGATGATGATGATGATGATGATGATGATGATGATGATGATGATGATGATGATGATGATGATGATGATGATGATGATGATGATGATGATGATGATGATGATGATGATGATGATGATGATGATGATGATGATGATGATGATGATGATGATGATGATGATGATGATGATGATGATGATGATGATGATGATGATGATGATGATGATGATGATGATGATGATGATGATGATGATGATGATGATGATGATGATGATGATGATGATGATGATGATGATGATGATGATGATGATGATGATGATGATGATGATGATGATGATGATGATGATGATGATGATGATGATGATGATGATGATGATGATGATGATGATGATGATGATGATGATGATGATGATGATGATGATGATGATGATGATGATGATGATGATGATGATGATGATGATGATGATGATGATGATGATGATGATGATGATGATGATGATGATGATGATGATGATGATGATGATGATGATGATGATGATGATGATGATGATGATGATGATGATGATGATGATGATGATGATGATGATGATGATGATGATGATGATGATGATGATGATGATGATGATGATGATGATGATGATGATGATGATGATGATGATGATGATGATGATGATGATGATGATGATGATGATGATGATGATGATGATGATGATGATGATGATGATGATGATGATGATGATGATGATGATGATGATGATGATGATGATGATGATGATGATGATGATGATGATGATGATGATGATGATGATGATGATGATGATGATGATGATGATGATGATGATGATGATGATGATGATGATGATGATGATGATGATGATGATGATGATGATGATGATGATGATGATGATGATGATGATGATGATGATGATGATGATGATGATGATGATGATGATGATGATGATGATGATGATGATGATGATGATGATGATGATGATGATGATGATGATGATGATGATGATGATGATGATGATGATGATGATGATGATGATGATGATGATGATGATGATGATGATGATGATGATGATGATGATGATGATGATGATGATGATGATGATGATGATGATGATGATGATGATGATGATGATGATGATGATGATGATGATGATGATGATGATGATGATGATGATGATGATGATGATGATGATGATGATGATGATGATGATGATGATGATGATGATGATGATGATGATGATGATGATGATGATGATGATGATGATGATGATGATGATGATGATGATGATGATGATGATGATGATGATGATGATGATGATGATGATGATGATGATGATGATGATGATGATGATGATGATGATGATGATGATGATGATGATGATGATGATGATGATGATGATGATGATGATGATGATGATGATGATGATGATGATGATGATGATGATGATGATGATGATGATGATGATGATGATGATGATGATGATGATGATGATGATGATGATGATGATGATGATGATGATGATGATGATGATGATGATGATGATGATGATGATGATGATGATGATGATGATGATGATGATGATGATGATGATGATGATGATGATGATGATGATGATGATGATGATGATGATGATGATGATGATGATGATGATGATGATGATGATGATGATGATGATGATGATGATGATGATGATGATGATGATGATGATGATGATGATGATGATGATGATGATGATGATGATGATGATGATGATGATGATGATGATGATGATGATGATGATGATGATGATGATGATGATGATGATGATGATGATGATGATGATGATGATGATGATGATGATGATGATGATGATGATGATGATGATGATGATGATGATGATGATGATGATGATGATGATGATGATGATGATGATGATGATGATGATGATGATGATGATGATGATGATGATGATGATGATGATGATGATGATGATGATGATGATGATGATGATGATGATGATGATGATGATGATGATGATGATGATGATGATGATGATGATGATGATGATGATGATGATGATGATGATGATGATGATGATGATGATGATGATGATGATGATGATGATGATGATGATGATGATGATGATGATGATGATGATGATGATGATGATGATGATGATGATGATGATGATGATGATGATGATGATGATGATGATGATGATGATGATGATGATGATGATGATGATGATGATGATGATGATGATGATGATGATGATGATGATGATGATGATGATGATGATGATGATGATGATGATGATGATGATGATGATGATGATGATGATGATGATGATGATGATGATGATGATGATGATGATGATGATGATGATGATGATGATGATGATGATGATGATGATGATGATGATGATGATGATGATGATGATGATGATGATGATGATGATGATGATGATGATGATGATGATGATGATGATGATGATGATGATGATGATGATGATGATGATGATGATGATGATGATGATGATGATGATGATGATGATGATGATGATGATGATGATGATGATGATGATGATGATGATGATGATGATGATGATGATGATGATGATGATGATGATGATGATGATGATGATGATGATGATGATGATGATGATGATGATGATGATGATGATGATGATGATGATGATGATGATGATGATGATGATGATGATGATGATGATGATGATGATGATGATGATGATGATGATGATGATGATGATGATGATGATGATGATGATGATGATGATGATGATGATGATGATGATGATGATGATGATGATGATGATGATGATGATGATGATGATGATGATGATGATGATGATGATGATGATGATGATGATGATGATGATGATGATGATGATGATGATGATGATGATGATGATGATGATGATGATGATGATGATGATGATGATGATGATGATGATGATGATGATGATGATGATGATGATGATGATGATGATGATGATGATGATGATGATGATGATGATGATGATGATGATGATGATGATGATGATGATGATGATGATGATGATGATGATGATGATGATGATGATGATGATGATGATGATGATGATGATGATGATGATGATGATGATGATGATGATGATGATGATGATGATGATGATGATGATGATGATGATGATGATGATGATGATGATGATGATGATGATGATGATGATGATGATGATGATGATGATGATGATGATGATGATGATGATGATGATGATGATGATGATGATGATGATGATGATGATGATGATGTAGTAATCGCTGCTGTAGATCTATTGTTACTGTTAGTGGACATTTATACCTGAATTAATTCAAAAACTAATTATTAAACGACCCATTATAGTATGATGATGAGCACAATCTGAACGTCTCGTGAAAGCCGTTTTACCCCTGAACATCCTCCAAAGGATCTTTCGCAAGCGGCAATACCTATTCACTTTCCGCCCAAACCACACCCATCGCCTCTCTGAACGCCACACATACCTGCAGCCAGCCGATCGTCGGTCCGGCCGGCGGCGGCGGCGGGGGCGGGGGCGGCGAGGTGCCGGTCCCACTCCTCCGTCCACGCGGAGGCCGTCTCCGGCTGGGCCGGCGGCGGCGGCGGCGGCAGCAGCGGCTGGAGCTCCCTCACGTCGCGGCCGGAGCCGGGAGCGGCCAGCACGCGGCCGTCCACCATCACCACCTCTCCCCGCAGCACCACCCGCTTCACCACCCCGGCCACCTCCCGGCCAGCGAACGGAGTCCAAACGGCTTTGCTGTGGAGCGAAGCCGGGCCGGGTGAGTTTTGTCAAAGTACACTGACAATCTGAATAGGAACACTATACATCGAGACATCTTCCCTTGCATAAAATGGATGTTTTCCAAGTTTTAGGAACTGAGAGTGCGGGCAAAACCGAACCCCCTCTCACCTGCCGAAATCTCGAGACTTTCTGGCTGTGAGTTAACCCGCGACTTACTGGGACGGGGGCTATTTTTGCCCCCTCCCGTTATTTTGCAATATCTCCTCAACTAACACTGATATCGTTATGAAACTTTCAGTACCCTCTTTCACGTTAATGTTACATATGTTGGCCAAAGTAAAAAGATGATGCTATGATAGGTAAACCGGGAATGACGTCCGAGTGACGTCATGTTCTGCGTTTTTGCTGAAAAATAAGGGTTTGCGGAAAACGCTGGCAAAGGTACAATTTTCAGATAAATTAAATTGTCATATATCACATGACTGATATTATACTCGGTTATCAAACTGCTATCTCGGATTTTCGAGTTTAATTTAAATGCAAAATTTTGAAACATCCAAATATTTTTTATCTCCAATATTTTCAAAAATGTCAGAGTTATCCAAAAACCGGAATAAATGTGATCGAGACGTGTCCGGGGAATATGTATACCAAATTTGAAATCGATATCTTGGGAAATGACTGACTTATGACCTTTCAAAGACAAAAATCGCCCACCTCTCACAGCATTACCATGCATACAAAATGAATTTCCGTTTTTGCTTTTACCTCTATTTCTATGGAACAAACAATGTTATAAGGTCATGTTTCGCGTTATAGAAGAAAAACGAACCCATAAACATGTGTTACAACGCCTGATGACCGTAATAGGAAATTCGTGACCTCGGATGGCCTTTACCTGACCCAAGGTCATCAAAAGCTTAGAATGGTACTTAAAAATGTCAGACATGAATCATACCGATTTATCGACTGCTTATGCGTTTAATATAGCAATTTTGCGCGACAATTCCATCCATCGACACCTCTATGACACGGTCAAACATTTTGTCTTTGAAGTGACCTGTGACGTCATCGGTGACTCCCAGGTCAACAATATTGGGGTTTCCTCGATAACTTTGCCAGGGCTATCGCATGCCGTTTGAATTGGTAAAATCGGTCGATTAGTTCCGGAGATCCCAAGGGGGGGGGGGGGGGGGTGCAAAAAATAGCCCCCCCCCCCCCCCGTAAGTCGCGTTATGGAAAGTACCCCAGTAACTCGCGGGTTGACACACCTCTGATAATTATACGCCCTGAAGAGGGGTGGGATTTCGCGTTTTTCGCGTTTTTTGTTGTTGCAAATAACTGTTTACCTAATAAAGGTAAAGCAATACGTTTGACGCCATCGTGTTTGTCTCGTCAAGGCACTTTTAATCATATTTATGTTGACGAGGTTAGGTCAACTGAGAAATTTGACTTCAGGTCAAGGTCAAGTGGTGACCCAAGTAGGTCATGTTGCATATTGAGAGACGTGTCTCGACGAGACGAACACATTGGTACCATTTTCTCTTCTCTATCTGCATTATGTCGATAGTCATTTGTAAAACAGTGTTGGTGGTCACGACATTGACCTGACCTTAGGTCACCGATATACAAAATTGGAGATACACAAATTGTAGGTATCTATGACCTTTTTAATTCCTGCAAGTTTGAAACCAATCGACCTAAAACTGTGGCTGCGGTACAACCGCAAACGTTTTGGAGGTGGGGTCATCACTTGACCTGGTCTGGTGACCTGACCTGAGATGACCCGAGGTCAAGAATTTTACATAATGTGAATAGTTTATTTCCGAACAGATATGCAAAAACAGCTGCGCTGCGCGCTGCCGTTTTTGCGCTATCCTCGAAAAACTGAGGGGGCAGATTCGCCCCTCCCACTTCAGGGGAGGGGCTGTTAACGGTTACGCCAGTGTACCGCTGTCCGCACGGCACGGTGTCTAATGTAAGTGTCGGACTGCTCAAACACTGACCTGTGCGCAGGTGCCTCCGGGATGGTGTGCGTCTCGTCCATGTCCACCTCTATGTAAGTGTCGGACTGCTCAAACACTGACCTGTGCGCAGGTGCCTCCGGGATGGTGTGCGTCTCGTCCATGTCCACCTCTATGTAAGTGTCGGACTGCTCAAACACTGACCTGTGCGCAGGTGCCTCCGGGATGGTGTGCGTCTCGTCCATGTCCACCTCTATGTAAGTGTCGGACTGCTCGGGCAGCTGGAAGATGCGGCGCGGGTTGTGGTGCAGCTTCTCCTCCAGGTCCTGTCGGAGACGGAGTCCCGGGACGAGACGCATCAATATAGCGGACCAACGGCAGGCCCGGGACGAGACGGGTCAATATAGCGGACAAACGGCAGGCCCGGGACGAGACGGGTCAATATAGCGGACCAACGGCAGGCCCGGGACGAGACGGGTCAATAGGGAGGACCAACGGCAGGCCCGGGACGAGACGGGTCAATAGGGAGGACCAACGGCAGGCCCGGGACGAGACGGGTCAATATAGCGGACCAACGGCAGGCCCGGGACGAGACGGGTCAATATAGCGGACCAACGGCAGGCCCGGGACGAGACGGGTCAATAGGGAGCAATGCAACGATAGATTTAGGCCACACAATTCCCCATCTTCGTAGCGATTAAAGGTTGCGTAATATATAATATACTGTGCTCAAAGTGGAATCGCATGCTATAACAAGTGCATAAAAGATGGTATTGCGATGCCATGGTGTGTGCAGTTGCATCCAACAAAACTACTACACACAATACATTAATTGAGCTGTGCTGAAAGTAACGGTAACTCAGTTATCCGTAATGGACTTGGGCTAAATCTCAGTTAACGACCTGGATGAAACCGAGACGAACAAATCAGCCGTGATTCGATTGTTCAGCAAACAAAGCCACCACAATCAACAGAAACCAGCCCACTGTTCTTCCGTTTGCGTCATAACCGCACCCAACTCCTAATCCCCCCGCGCAATCAGCGTGCATTGATCGACAGCTGACAGCGCCAAGGATCTCAGCGAGAGATCCCCTGGCGCCTTTATCGTCACGTGGCGCGCCGCCCAGCACGGGACGTTCCGACCGTCGAGTGCCGGACAGGTGACCCTCTCAACCCCAGCGCCTCCTCCGCAAGGCCGCATCACACACGTCGCGCGGCCTACTGCCACTCAGACTGACGGATGTCGGGTGCAGCGTGATCGCTACTGTTCACGCTGTGAGGGCGTGATCATGTTCACGCTGCGAGGGCGTGATCACCACAGCCGTAAGCCGACGGCACTGCTAGATAGAAAGGTCTCACAAAACAGCACCCGAGATCAAAATGACGATTATGGGACAGCTATATGACGGTTTCTTCGTACCGATTACGTGACGCTGAAGATTCTGCTTCGCGACAAACACGTGACGGTCATATGACGGCCACATGACGGCCACATGACGATTACGTGACGGTTACGTGACGGTCACGTGACGCCGGGACGGACGGTTACCTGCAGCGTCAGTCGGCCCTGGTTGACGGCGGTCAGCAGCAGCGGCAGCATCGTCTCCAGGCCGGGGAAGCCCGGCGGTGGCTTCTCAGAGCGTTTCTCGGAGATAGTGTGCGGCGCTGCACAAGCAAGTCAGCACAAACAATGGAAACACCAAGTGCTGGCTTATATAAAACAAGGGGATAGGGTGAATTCGCCAAACTTTAATGAAATAATTCGTAATTTAACTGAGAACAGCACCATACTTCATTTGCAATACCGCTTCGACTCTATAGACTGCACCGCAATACACCAAACAGCTATATAGCCTGCACCGCAATACACCAAACAGCTCTATAGACTGCACCGCAATACACCAAACAGCTCTATAGCCTGCACCGCAATACACCAAACAGCTCTATAGCCTGCACCGCAATACACCAAACAGCTCTATAGCCTGCACCGCAATACACCAAACAGCTATATAGCCTGCACCGCCAATACACCAAACAGCTCTATAGCCTGCACCGCAATACACCAAACAGCTATATAGCCTGCACCGCAATACACCAAACAGCTATATAGCCTACACCGCAATACACCAAACAGACATATAGACTGCACCGCAATACACCAAACAGCTATATAGCCTGCACCGCAATACACCAAACAGCTCTATAGACTGCACCGCAATACAACAAACAGCTCTATAGACTGCACCGCAATACACCAAACAGCTATATAGCCTGCACCGCAATAAACCAAACAGCTATATAGCCTACACCGCAATACACCAAACAGATATATAGACTGCACCGCAATACACCAAACAGCTATATAGCCTACACCGCAATACACCAAACAGCTATATAGCCTACACCGCAATACACCAAAGAGATATATAGACTGCACCGCAATACAACAAACAGCTCTATAGCCTGCACCGCAACACTTACACATCAAACATAATTCACTGCGCCATAATTCCTACAACTGTTGCACTGACTGCACCGGTATAATTCACATATAACATGTACAAATTATTGAATATTAAGCACATATTTTGTATATGCTCATTTGATCGCCGAACGCACCGTGATCGGTGGCGAAGCAGTCGATGACGGCCATGTTGTCCCAGAGAGCCCGCTGATCCTCTTCCAACATCAGCGGTGGCTTCACCTGGCCCATGGCGCCCAGCCGGCTCAGTTCGGCAGAGGTAAGGAACAGGTGATGTGGCGTCACCTCACACGTCACCGGGAACCCCTGATGACAGAGATGAGGAACAGGTGATGTGGCGTCACCTCACACGTCACCGGGAACCCCTGATGACAGATATGAGGAACAGGTGATGTGGCGTCACCTCACACGTCACCAGGAACCCCTGGTGACAGATGAGGAACAGGTGATGTGACGTCACCTCACAGGAGCCTGAAGCCTGATAGTCGACGCCATTCTTTAGTTCATTATGCATATTTGACTCCAGATTACAAATGACATACTGACATACTGACATACAAATGACAGAGATATTGCATATGTCTGCTACACGACACACTTTCTCAAAATGACTCGTGTTCGTGTTTACCTTCTGTTTGGCGGTCTTGATGAGCAGAATCTCCTCTTTGCGCGCCACGTGGCAGATGTGGATTGGCCGGCTGGTGAGGGCAGCCACCATCATGGCGGCCGCCATAGTCTGACCCTCAGCGTGAACACACAGGGGCAGGTGCCGCTGTCCAGCACACAGACGTCGACACAGTCAGCACACAGTCAGCACACATACGTCTACACAGTCAGTACACAGACGTCGACACAGTCCACACATAGACGTCGACACAGTTTTCACAAGACGTCGACACAGTCAGCACACAGACGTCGACACAGTCAGCACACAGACGTCGACACAGTCAGCACACAGTCATCACACAGTCAGCACACAGTCATAGACACAGTCAGCACACAGACGTCGACACAGTCAGCACACAGTCAGCACACATACGTCGACACAGTCAGCACATAGACGTCGACACAGTCAGCACATAGTCATCGACACAGTCAGCACACAGTCAGCACACAGTCAGCACACAGCCAGCACACAGTCAGCACACAGACGTCGACACAGCCAGCACATAGACGTCGACACAGTCAGCACACAGACGTCGACACAGTCAGCATATAGACGTCGACAGTCACCACACAGTCAGCACACAGTCAGCACAGCACACAGACGTCGACAGTCAGGCGGGGGTGGAGAGAGACGGTATACACCGCGGGCGACCTTGGACGGTCTCATAACAGCTTTGTGAAGCAGAAGTGTACGCTACATTAGGGATCAAACGAGCTTAAAACCGCGGTGCATCGTATGGTTGTGAAAACTAGATAGGAAATCGCAATCCAATTGTCACTTACGCTGATAGAAACGGTGAATGAAGTGCCGTGTGAAATATACACGGAGCAACGCTGTAATAAATAACCTGTTTCTGCCACAAAACAAAGTCCAGTTACGTATCATTATCAGGGAAGAACACCTCTTCTTCCACGACACCACACAATCCACAACCTCGTCCCACTCGTATCGCCGACTACCGACCGGCCAGTGCTCCATGTGTTGAGTCCACACGGTCAGGTCGTCCAGCCTCAGGTCGGAGAAGGTGTCGTTCAGGTACATCTTCAGGGCGGCGGCACGCGGCCCCAGCTCGGCCAGGTGGCGGTAGTTGTCCAGCGAGGCACCCACGAACAAGGCGTAGTCACAGCGGGCTCCGCGAGCCGCACACTGCCGGGACCAGACGAGAGGCCGCGTCAGGGAGGATCTCTCGTTAAACGGTGAAGCGATTTATGTCAGAGCGGTAATGAAAGCACGATGGCACGAGGCTGGGTTAGGGAGGGTCCCGTGATGAACACACGAAGACACGTTAGGGAGGATCTCTTGATGAAGGGAAAAGTGGTCCTGAATAGGAGAGGGTTGATGCAAACGACGACCCCCCAGGATGTGGTATAGGAGAGGGTTGATGCAAAGGACGACCCCCAGGATGTGGTATAGGAGAGGGTTGATGCAAACGACGACCCCCCCAGGATGTGGAATGTTTTAAGGAACGTTCATGGGAGGAATGGTCCACAATCCCTAGTGGGCCTTGGGAGTTGGGACGCTTACCGACTCCCCCATGAACACGCGCCCTGGATGGCCTCTGATAATTACACGCCCTGGATGGCCTCTGATAATTACACGCCCTGGAGGGGGGGGGGGGCGGATTTCGCCCCCCCCCCCCTATGATCTCGAAAACCACGCAACGTAGCGACAAGCGGGAAACGACGTTAGATAGCTCGAGACAAGCTCTTTCGAGAGTATTTCGTTACTTTTATTTTTCAGGTCAATATTGAGGTCACCAGAGGTCATCAAGGGTATGATTTTCAAGTTTTCAAGACTTCGGTTCGAACACTCCCAAATATCTCGGGAACTATGATAGTTAGCAGCAAACGGAAAAAAGCAATCGCAAGTCATTGAAAAATGCATTCGACATAGATGTCCTCAGATTTGAGCTCAGGTCAATAGTTTAGGTTCCAGAGGTCATCGAATGTCAAAAAGGTGATTTTGTTTTCAAAACTGTTTTCCCCAAATAACCTTTTACCTAATAAAGATAAAGCAATAATGTTTACGCCATCGCGTGTGTCTTGTCAAGGCGCTTCGAATCATATCCATGGTGACCAGGTTAGGTCAACTGATAAATTTGACCTCAGGTCAAGGTCAAGTGGTGACCCAAGTTGGTCATGTTGCATATTGAGCGACGTGTCTCGACGAGACAAACATATTGGTACCGTGTTCTCTTCTCTATCTTCATTATGTCGATAGTTATTGATACAACCGTGTTGGCGGTCACAAAATTGACCTGACCTTAGGTCACCGATATTAGAAATCCGAGATAAAAAAAAATTGTTGGTATCTATGACCTTATGAAGTCCTGCAAGATTGAAACCGATCGGCGTAAAACTGTGGCTGTGGTACTACTGCAAACGTTTTGGAGTTGAGGTCATCACGTGACCTGGTCTGGTGACCTGACCTGAGATGACCTGAGGCCAAGAATTTTACATAATGCGGGAAGTTCATTTCTAAACAGGTATACAAAAAACGGCGGCGCTGCGCGCCGCCGTTTTTGCGCTATCCTCGAAAAACCGGAGGGGTGGGCGGATTTCGCCCCCCCTCCAGGGCGCGTGTTAAAGGCACTGTCCCACCTTCGTGAAAGTTGTCGAATCACACTTAATTGTATGTCTACATGTCAGGCGAGGTCAGCTGAACATGTTCGTGAACTTTTTTCCTTTAAAAAAATGTTATCTTGAAAGATATTCAACTTTTAGTTTTAAGCGGAAAGTTGGGTTGGAGACGTCATATGATTTTTTGTTTGATCACAGGGAAATCCTTTGTGCTGCCAAATGTATGGGACAATTTTTTGTCGACATCTATTGCGCAGAAAAAGCGAACCACCCGGTGTCTAGATTGGCTTAAATTGCGAACCACCCGGGGATCGAGAAATGAAAGCCGAAAATATTTCAAGGCTGACCTTAAAACAAGTCGACTATCATTAGCAGTTGGGTAAAGAGCACGACGCTGTCGGTTTAGAGGCCCTATTCAAATACACATGGGCCTTAGTTTTTACAGATGTCAAAATCAAACTCGAATATTTTTTTGATTAGATCGCTGTGGTTGTTTTAACTGCTACCATACTTAATTGCAATGCCAAGCCATCAAAATGGTTATCCCAACTCAAATATAATGTTAAGGTGGGATAGTCCCTTTAAACATTGTGGTTCCTGTTAACGCGACTTACTGTGGGGGGGCTATTTTTTGCCCCCCTCGGATCTCCGGAACTACTGGACCGAATGCAAAAATTCAAACGGCATTCGATAGCCCTGGGAAATTTATCGAGAGAAACATAATATTGTTGATCTTGAGGTCACCGATGACGTCACAGGTCAGGTCAAGTACAAGATGTTTGACCGTATCAAAAGGTCTCGATGGATGGAATTGTCGCGCAAAATTGCGATATTAAACGCATAAGCTGTCGATAAATCGGTATGATTCGTGTGTCTGACACTTCTAAGTACCTTTCTAAGCTGTTTACGACCTTGGGTCAGGTCAAGGTCATCCGAGGTCACGAGGTCAAACTGCAGATTACGGTCATTAGGCGTTGTAACGCATGTTTATGGGTTTGTTTTTCGTCTAGAACGCGAGAAATGACCTTGGAACATTGTTTGCTCCATATAAATAGAAGTAAAAAGCAAAAATGGAAACACGTTTTTTATGCATAGTAATGCTGTGAGAGGTGGTCGATTTTGGTCATTTAAAAGTCATAGCTCAGTCATTTTTGAAGATATCGACTTCAAATTTGGTACACATATTCACCGCACATGTTTCGATTACATATATTCCGGTTTTGGGGTAATTCTGTTTTTTTCTTGCACATTTTGTAAAAACAAAAACAAATGTATTTGGATTTCTCAAAACTTTGAATTTAAAAAAACTAAAAAATCCGAGATAGCAGTTCAATAGCCCGGTATATTGTCAGTAATTTGAGGTAAGCTAATTGAGTTTATCTTAAACATCGCACCTTTGACAGCGTTTTCCGCAAACCATTATTTTGCAACACAAACCGAAGAACATGACGTCACTCTGACGTCATTCCCGGTTGACCTATCATAGCCTCATATTTTGCCTTTTGCCAACATGTGTAGAATTGATGTGAGAGAAGGTACTGCATGTTTGGTGACGATACCTGTGTTCGTTTGGGAGTTATGGCAAAATAACGGGGGGGGGGATAAATAGCCCCCCCCCCCCCAGTAAGTCGCGGGTTAAATGCTTCAGGCATTTTTCAGCTGACCCATCGAACAGCAATTTGATCTTTTGGAGCGCGATACATGATGAAAACCTGAGCAGCACGAATATCCTCAGTACAGTAACAAGTCTCGAAGACCGTTCTCATCACATCAATCCGCCCCGGTCCCTGGCAGCAGCAGCAGCAGCAGCAGCAGCAGCAGCAGCAGCAGCAGCAGCAGCAGCAGCAGTCTCACCTCCTTGGCCAGCTGTCTTACCTCCTTGGCCAGCTGGAAGCTGTCCCTGTCGATGACGGCCGGCTGCGTGTTTGGCATGGCCATCACCATGGTGATTCCGCCGGCCAGCGCCGCCGCCGTCCCCGACGAGAAGTCCTCCTTGTGCGTCTGACCTGCCCCGTCAGCATGGCGCGGTCAAGGACACGCTTATGGGTAAGGCACATGTTTGTAGGAAAAGCTACGCCACCGTCCAGGTCCAACACAGTGCCCCATTGAAATGCCTGCTCTGCACGTGATGCTGCATATTGACTCTCACACTGAGCACTCACAGACTCTCACATTGAACAGAACCAAAAATGCATATTGACTCTCACACTGAGCACTCACAGACTCTCACATTGAACAGAACCAAAATGCATATTGACTCTCACACTGAGCACTCACAGACTCTCACATTGAACAGAACCAAAAATAGCGGCACTGTACTGTATAAAAAAAAAATCGAAAAATGGTAGACAAGTGCATGGAGTTTGGGAACCCCGTGTAACATGGCCCCGAAAACAACACTGGCGTCTCGCATCTGACTCTAGTCCCGGCTGGAACATCAGCACTGACCGGGGTCCCGGAGGTGCACGTGCACGTCTATCATGCCCGGCAGCCGGACGACGCGCCGGGACGAGATACAGTCGAGCCTGGTATTGATCACCGGCGCCTGGCCGCCCAGTCGGTGCAGGGCCTGTGGACGGGCAGACGGACACGTGCACTGGTCAACAGCGAGCGCCCGGTGCGGCCACGTCAGTCTCCGGCTGAGCCTGTGGGCGGGCAGACGGACACGTGCACGGGTCAACAGCGGGCGTCCGGTGCAGCCACGTCAGTCTCCGGCTGAGTCAGAGACAGAGAGCTGTCTTCCGGTGCCGGGTGACACACGAGATAGGGAGTACAGCGATAGGCAGCGGGAATCGGGCATCTCAAGGACACACACACTCGGTAACAACGGCAAATAGGAGCGCATTTGTATAATACTGCAATCAAAGGAATTGACGCTCTCAACTTCCTTTTCAGCTAATTAAAATGCGTTGATGCACGGCAAAAAAATGAAACACACCCAAGGTCGGTCGCAACCCTGGCTTTGGGGGGGGGGACTTGGCAAGGGGCCTTCGATTGGTCTGAAAGGGCACTCGGTCGGTGCGAGGGGCCCTCCGCTGATTTTAAATGGTATTTGTACACCTGAGGCTTGGTTTTTAAACTTCGTAGGGTTTTTAAACCAGGGTTTTATGGCTTATGCCAGTCTGAAAGCGGCTTTCAGACGGTCTGAGAGGGTACCTATTTTCAGGCAGTGGGCATTCCAAGACAGATAGGTAGGGCCAAAACACACTGCATTTCAGGTTTCGACGGAAATCCGTATTCATGGGTATCTGACGCAGTGAATCACGTTGTGGCAAGTCTCAGCTCCCATGATGGAACAGTTACTGAGCTCAGTGGCGCACGCAGGATTCCATTTGGGGGGGGGGGGGGGGGGTGTCAGAGCCCTAAAAGCGGGCCCCCTTGTGAGCGGGCCCCCACCCGTTTTTAGAAAACTTCGAGGATTTCGGTCACTTGTTTTTAGCGGGCCCCCTACAGCATGGGACCTGAGACATTATAATTTTCTAGTCAATGTCGTGTAAGGTGACTGCGTGTGCTACTGATGTGCGAATTTTAGGTGCGTGTGCTACTGATGTGCGGTACAACTGTCGAGAGTAAATTTGACGAAATGAGGTAAATAACAACAACAAAAAATATATTTTACAGGTTAGGCAGGTTAGGCAGGTAAATGACAACAACAACAATTATATTTTACAGGTTAGGCAGGTTAGGCAGTCCGATCCCCGGTAGTTATGTCATCATCATCATCGTTGGGGTTTTAGTGCGCCTCGACTACGTCATTCGCGCCCACCATCATGTTGCCACAAGTTGCCATAAACCATTTCCTGAAGCAACAATGGATAATGTAAAAAATACGTATCAATATCAAATACGCCCGTATCAAGAATTTGCTAGGATCGGGCCCTGTTGTGACCGGGCCTTCGTTTTGACCGGGCCCTATATCACGTATTTCCCAGCACCGGGCCCCTGCCTCGATCGGGCCTGACCCAGACCGGCCCCTACCAGAAACGGGCCCGCATCAAGAATATGCAAGGACCGGGCCCTGTTGTGACCGGACCCATATCACGCCTTTGTCAGCACCGGGCCCCTGCCTCGATCGGGCCTGACCAAGACCGGGCCCCTACCAAAAACGGGCCCGCATCAAGAATATGCGAGGACCAGGCCCTCGTCCTGACCGGGCCCCATGCCACGGCTTTGCCAGCACCGGCCCCTGCCTCGATCAGGCCTGATCAAGACCGGGCCCCTACCAGAAACGGGCCCGTATCAAGAATATGCAAGGACCGGGCCCTGTTGTGACCGGGCCCAATATCACGCCTTTGCCAGCACCGGGCCCCTGCCTCGATCAGGCCTGACCAAGACCGGGCCCCTACCAGAAACGGGCCTGTATCAAAAATATGCGAGGACCGGGCCCTGGTGTGATCGGGCCCTCGTCCTGACCGGGCCCCATGCCACGTCTTTGCCAGCACCGGGACCCTGCCTCGACCGGAACTGACCAAGACCGGGCCCCTTCCAGAAACGGGCCCGTATCAAGAATATGCAATGACGGGGCCCTGTTGTGACCGGGCCCTCGTTCTGACCGGGCCCCATATCACGCCTTTGCCAGCACCGGGGCCCCTGCCTCGATCAGGCCTGACCAAGACCGGGGCCCCTACCAGAAACGGGCCCGCATCAATAATGTTCAAGTACCGGGCTCTCGTTCTGACCGGGCCCCATATCACGCCTTTGCCAGCACCGGGCCTCTACCTCGATCGGGCCTGACCAAGACCGGGCCCCTACCAAGACCGGGCCCCTACCAGAAACGGGCCCCTCAGAAATACGGGCCCCTCAGAAATTTCGGGGGGGTCAGCTGACCCCTTTGACCCCCCCCCCCTCCCCCTGCGTGCGCCACTGACTGAGCTATTGCCACCGGCATTTCCGTGAGGTCACGATGCAAGGCTTTCTTCTAAGCCAAAAATACTGCCACAGATTAACCTTCGCCCTGGTGTGGGTCATTTTTACTCTCGCTAATTTTTTCTCTCTCGGGAATAGCGGGAAAACGGCGACGTACAACGCCGTCAAAATTGGCATAGCGCTTCGGGCATGAATTACCTACATTGTGTATTGTTTACCTCGAGTCATCTCAGGTTAGGTCACGTCAAGTGATCATACCTCCAAAAATGGTTGCGGTCGTGCCAAAGCCACGGGGGTTGATCGAACGATTTGAAACTCACAGCAGTTAATCAGAGCATAGGTATCGAGGGGGACTGAGCCCCCCCCCCCCCCCCCCCCCCCCTCGATACCCCCTCGGCCTGAGGGGCCCTCTGTAGGACTGAGGGTCCTCCGTCGGCCTGAGGGGGCCTTCTGTCGGCTTGAGTGGACCTTATGTCGGCCTGAGGGTTCTCAGTTGGCCTGAGAGGATATATTTAGGCCCGACAGGGCCCTTGGCAGGCCTCAGGGGCCCTACGTCGGTCTGAGAGTGTCCTTGCCAGGTCTCAATAGGCCCTTGCTTGGTCTGAGAGGGTCCTATCTCCGTCGGAGAGGGCCTTTGCCAGTTATGAGAGGGCCATGGGGTGATTTACGAGGGTCCCCTCAGGCCAACAGAGGGTCCCTCGCGTTATCCAAGGGCCAGGCGGGCTCCACCAGGGTCACCTGGGGCCCAGGTGACTTGGGGGGGGGGGGGCAAAATATATGTTAGCCCCCTCATGGACCTGGGGGGGGGGGGGGGGGGCATGTCCCGGATCCCCCCCTCTACGACCGCCTCTGCACACACCAGAGACCGATACCACCAGGACACACGATACCAATGCCATACCAGCGAGATCACGCCACGTCTCATCATCCCACCACGGCAGCGATACGGCTAATTGTTTATACTTCTCCGGTGAGTACCGTCACTATGAGCCTGCGTTACCGCTATCAGGCGTCCATAATTCAGCTCCGACAGCAGGCATGCCACGGGGAGAACTGTGACGCACGTGCGCACTGATAAGCGGGCAGTAAATTGCAGCACCTTGACGCATCTCGCTGCGCTGGCCAAACCATCATTGAACGATATGTGCGGAGGATGTAACGCCGCGGCATACAGCATTACAATACGCAGAGTCCAGCGGTCAGTCCCCGCGAGAGATTCGGTCAGTCCCCGCGAGAGATTCGGTCAGTCCCTGCGAGAGATTCGGTCAGTCCCTGCGAGAGATTCGGTCAGTCCCCGCGAGAGATTCGGTCAGTCCCCGCGAGAGATTCGGTCAGTCCCCGCGAGAGATTCGGTCAGTCCCCGCGAGAGATTCGGTCAGTCCCCCGCGAAAGATTCGGTCAGTCCCCGCGAGAGATTCGGTCAGTCCCCGCGAGAGATTCGGTCAGTCCCCGCGAGAGATTCGGTCAGACCCGCTAGATATTCGGTCAGTCCCCGCGAGAGATTCGGTCAGTCCCCCGCGAGAGATTCGGTCAGTCCCCGCGAGAGATTCGGTCAGTCCCCGCGAGAGATTCGGTCAGTCCCCGCGAGAGATTCGGTCAGTCCCTGCGAGAGATTCGGTCAGTCCCCGCGAGAGATTCGGTCAGTCCCCGCGAGAGATTCGGTCAGTCCCCCGCGAGAGATTCGGTCAGTCCCCGCGAGAGATTCGGTCAGTCCCCGCGAGAGATTCGGTCAGTCCCCGCGAGAGATTCGGTCAGTCCCCGCGAGAGATTCGGTCAGTCCCCGCGAGAGATTCGGTCAGTCCCCGCGAGATATTCGGTCAGTCCCCGCGAGAGATTCGGTCAGTCCCCGCGAGAGATTCGGTCAGTCCCCGCGAGAGATTGGGTCAGTCCCCACGAGAGATTCGGTCAGTCCCCCGCGAGAGATTCGGTCAGTCCCCGCGAGAGATTCGGTCAGTCCCCGCGAGAGATTCGGTCAGCCCCCGCGAGAGATTCGGTCAGCCCCTGCGAGAGATTCGGTCAGTCCCCGCGAGAGATTCGGTCAGTCCCCGCGAGAGATTCGGTCAGCCCCCTCGAGAGATTCGGTCAGCCCCCGCGAGATATTCGGTCAGTCTCCGCGAGAGATTCGGTCAGTCCCCGCGAGATATTCGGTCAGTCCCCGCGAGAGATTCGGTCAGTCCCCGCGAGAGATTCGGTCAGTCCCCGCGAGAGATTCGGTCAGTCCCCGCGAGAGATTCGGTCAGTCCCCGCGAGATATTCGATCAGTCCACGCGAGAAATTCGGTCAGTCCCCGCGAGAGATTCGGTCAGTCCCCACGAGATATTCAGTCAGTCCCGCGAGAGATTAGACATAAAGACATACAGTCAGTCCCCGCGAGAGATTCGGTCAGTCCCCACGAGAGATTCGGTTAGTCCCCGCGGGATATTCGGTCAGTCCCCGCGAGAGATTCGGTCAGTCCCCGCGAGAGATTCGGTCAGTCCCCGCGAGAGATTCGGTCAGTCCTCGCGAGAGATTCGGTCAGTCCCCGCGAGAGATTCACAGAAATGGAATACGACAGTCTACGATGTCTCTATGCGAGTTTCGTGGAAGGACCCTCTAAGGTAAGATCTCACAGGCTTAGGAGAGCATTGTATGAACGGAAGATAGCGTAGGATACTCTGGGACTTCCTTCCGAAGTGAAGTCATTAAACTAGATGTTCTTCAACTTCAAGACTTCATGTGATGTTCTTCAACTTCAAGATACAAGCATTGGTATCAGGAAGGACACGGCGAAGGCCGAACCAAGTGACAACGAATGTTGAAGATGTAGCAGCATCAACGTACAACTTACATAGACACAAGCCACTAGCTGGATTCACATGTAATGCTACTGGCTTGACTTTCACTGTCGCAGCTGCACATTCTCCCATCAATGACAACCGTAGCAAGACTGCGAAGACGTCAGTCTCACTTTCCTCTCCGCATCCTCCTGTCTGTTCGAATCACACATCCTTCCCCCAACCTCACCCCTCCCCACCCCTCCCCCACCCCTCCCCACCCCTCCCCACCCCTCCCCACCCCTCCCCCACCCCTCCCCCACCCTCACCCCTCCCCCAACCTCACCCCTCCTCCACCCCAACCCACCTCGACCAGCAGTTCCTGAAACCCTTTTCTCGTCCCAAACCCCACAACCTCCCCCCCCCCCCCTCTCGCCCGCACCCACCTCGACCAGCAGTTTGGCGCACTTGACGTCCGTGACCAGGCACACGCCGTAGTCGACGGCCATGCGGCGTGTCAGGTAGCCCTGGGTCTGGAAGGAGCTGACCCTGCGGGCGCCGCCGCTGCGCATCGGCAGGTTGATGACCAGGTCCAGCTGCTGCCGGGACAGGTAGTCGGCCATGCTGTTCAGTTCATTGTCGGTGGCGCCCTTCTCTGCGATGTTCTCGTACGCCCACTCCACCGGCTCCACCTGTCGGAGACGGGGGACGAGTGGGTCAGGGGTGGGTCATGGGTGGGTCAGGGGTGGGTCAGTGGTGGGTCAGGTGTGGGTCAGTGGTGGATCAGGAGTGGGCAGGGGGGGGGGGGTCAGTGGCGGGTCAGTGGTGGGTCAGGAGTGGGTCAGGAGTGGGGTCAATGGTGGGTCAGGGGTGGGTCAGGGGTGATTCAGGAGTGGGTCAGTAGTAGTCGGGGTGTGTCAATGGTGAGTCAGGGGTGGGTTCAGTGGTGGGTCAAGTAGGCAGCCGGGCAGGCTGTCAACATCTGTCAACATTGGTCAGTGGTCACTCATCATCGGTCATCAGTTGTACAACAGTCACCACTAGACATCAGCCACCATCGTCAATGTCACACCAGTCATTCATTGAACAACAACACTCAATCTTCATCTTTGTTCATAAACCAACATAAGTCAATCATTGGCAAACAGTATTGGTCGTCATCAATTTAAAATCGACGCTAAGTAGTCTACAGTTGAACATCAGCACCTACCTACCCATTCAATTGGGCATCAGACCAAAGCTGAAGTAACTCTACTCTGATGATCTGCTGATAAGTGACGAAGACCACGGTAACAGAAGGCGTTTGTTCTCCGAATCATTGAACCCCCTTTTCCGACGCCCAGCAAGGTAGCTCATGTCACCACAGAGGCGTTGCAATGTTTAGCTAAGGTGTGGGCAACATTGA
>JAXIVJ010004067.1:0-2500 GCA_036785665.1 Chirona hameri
ATATCGGGTACAGCACGGCGTGAGGGGTGATGTATCGGGTGCAGCACGGCGTGAGGGGGCGATGTATCGGGTGCAGTACCCAGCACGGCTTGATGGGTGGTGTATCGGGTGCAGCACCAGGACGGCGTGAGGGGTGATGTATCGGGTGCAGGACCCAGCACGGCGTGAGGAGGTGATGTATCGGTGCAGCACCCAGCACGGCGTGAGGGGTGATGTATCGGGTGCAACACGGCGTGAGGGGTGATATATCGGATGCAGTACCCAGCACGGCGTGAGGGGTGATGTATCGGGTGCAGCACGGCGTGAGGGGTGATATATCGGATGCAGTACCCAGCACGGCGTGAGGGGTGATGTATCGGGTGCAGCACGGCGTGAGGGGTGATATATCGGATGCAGTACCCAGCACGGCGTGAGGGGTGATATATCGGGTGCAGCACGGCGTGAGGGGTGATATATCGGGTACAGCACGGCGTGAGGGGTGATGTATCGGGTGCAGCACGGCGTGAGGGGGCGATGTATCGGGTTGCAGTACCCAGCACGGCTTGATGGGTGGTGTATCGGGTGCAGCACCCAGCACGGCGTGAGGGGTGATGTATCGGGTGCAGGACCCAGCACGGCGTGAGGAGGTGATGTATCGGGTGCAGCACCAGGACGCCGTGAGGGGGTGATGCATCGGGTGCAGGACCCAGAACGGCGTGAGAGGTGATGTATCGGGTGCAGTACCCAGCACGGCGTGAGGAGGTGATGTATCGGGTGCAGCACCCAGGACGGCGTGAGGGGTGATGTATCGGGTGCAGGACCCAGCACGGCGTGAGGAGGTGATGTATCGGGTGCAGCACCCAGCACGGCTTGAGGGGTGATGTATCGGGTGCAGCACGGCGTGAGGGGGTGATGTATCGGGTGCAGCACCCAGGACGGCGTGAGGGTGATGTATCGGGTGCAGGACGGCGTGAGGGGTGATGTATCGGGTGCAACACGACGTGAGGGGTCGATGTATCGGGTGCAGCACCCAGCACGGCTTGAGGGGTGATGTATCGGGTGCAGCACCCAGGACGGCGTGAGGGGTGATGGTATCGGGTGCAGCACGGCATGAGGGGTGATATATCGGGTGCAGTACCCAGCACGGGCGTGAGGGGGTGATGTATCGGGTGCAGCACGGCGTGATGGGTGATGTATCGGGTGCAGTACGGCGTGAGGGGTGATGTATCGGGTGCAGCACGGCGTGAGGGGGCGATGTATCGGATGCAGTACCAGCATGGTGCGAGTGGTGGTGTATCGGGTGCAGCACGGCATGAGGGGCGATGTATCGGGTACAGTACCCAGCACGGCGTGAGGGGGCGATGTATCGGGTGCAGCACGGCGTGATGGGTGATGTATCGGGTGCAGCACGGCGTGAGGGGTGATGTATCGGGTGCAGCACGGCGTGAGGGGTGATGTATCGGGTGCAGTGCCCAGCACGGCTGTGAGGAGGTGATGTATCGGGTGCAGTACCCAGCACGGCGTGAGGGGTGATGAATCGGGTGCAGCACGGCGTGAGGGGGCGATGTATCGGTGCAGCACGGCGTGAGGGGTGATATATCGGATGCAGTACCCAGCACGGCGTGAGGGGGTGATGTATCGGGTGCAGCACGGCGTGAGGGGTGATATATCGGGTGCAGCACGGCGTGAGGGTGATGCATCGGGTGCAGCACGGCGTGAGGGGTGATATATCGGATGCAGTACCCAGCACGGCGTGAGGGGTGATGTATCGGGTGCAGCACGGCGTGAGGGGTGATATATCGGATGCAGTACCCAGCACGGCGTGAGGGGTGATATATCGGGTGCAGCACGGCGTGAGGGGTGATATATCGGGTACAGCACGGCGTGAGGGGTGATGTATCGGGTGCAGCACGGCGTGAGGGGGCGATGTATCGGGTGCAGTACCCAGCACGGCTTGATGGGTGGTGTATCGGGTGCAGCACCCAGGACGGCGTGAGGGGTGATGTATCGGGTGCAGGACCCAGCACGACGTGAGGAGGTGATGTATCGGGTGCAGCACCCAGCACGGCGTGAGGGTGATGTATCGGGTGCAGCACGGCGTGAGGGGTGATATATCGGATGCAGTACCCAGCACGGCGGTGAGGGGTGATGTATCGGGTGCAGCACGGCGTGAGGGGGTGATATATCGGATGCAGTACCCAGCACGGCGTGAGGGGTGATGTATCGGGTGCAGCACGGCGTGAGGGGTGATATATCGGATGCAGTACCCAGCACGGCGTGAGGGGTGATATATCGGGTGCAGCACGGCGTGAGGGGTGATATATCGGGTACAGCACGGCGTGAGGGGTGATGTATCGGGTGCAGCACGGCGTGAGGGGGCGATTTATCGGGTGCAGTACTCAGCACGGCTTGATGGGTGGTGTATCGGGTGCAGCACCCAGGACGGCGTGAGGGGTGATGTATCGGGTGCAGGACCCAGCACGGCGTGAGAGGTGGTGTATCGGGTGCAGCACCCAGCACG
>JAXIVJ010004067.1:7500-75000 GCA_036785665.1 Chirona hameri
AATGGAGTTGTATGAATGGATTGAAGGTCTATGGACATCATCTGCGACAGGATGATACAATATGGTGGCAGGCAGCGATAGCTCTCTACATCAGAGTATGGGAGACTGGTTTTGGTCGACTCCGGCGCGCCAGTGGATGATTCAGCAGGCCTCATTCTAACCTGGTAAGTCATGCTAACCTCGATCGATGGCACCGAGCGACCAGAAATCTCACCGATTGGCACAGGAGGGAGTGTTCGGTAAATGCCAGCAGTCAGTCCCGCAGGGATATACATCCCAGGTTACCACTTACCAGGCACAGAGCTGATACCAGCAGACAGTCCCGCAGGGATATACATCCCAGGTTACCACTTACCAGGCACACAGCTGATACCAGCAGACAGTCCCGCAGGGATATACATCCCAGGTTACCACTTACCAGGCACCGTGCTGGACAGGCAGGGGATCACGTCTCTTCTGGCTTAGTCAAAATTTGCATTGCACCTTAGGCTTGAGGGTCTCTGCGCTGATTCTGTGTTGTTTAACGCCATGTTGTTGCATGTGTCGAGTCAGTGTACTTGACATTGTTCAGTAACTGTAGTTCAGTTATTATTTATGACCCGAATCAGCCATCGTGCGATTACTCATTTCCAGTCCCGATGGCTCACTTCAGCGCCGATTATGAAGTCATTTGAACACAAATTATCGCGGCGTGTGCAAAACACGTAGGCGGCATTCCAGAGAAAATGGGTTCGACGATTAAATGCAAAGTCAATATGCCAGGCTAAATGGGTTGCAAGCTACCAGTAAAACGCCTGTTTGGGCGATGTCCGAGCGAGCGCGCTCTGGTAAAGTTAAAACAGGTTTGCAATATGAAACGGTAAGGGAGCACACGTGGTAGTAACAGTCATTTTAGTCCTCCAGAAAAATTGCCAGGCCTCAATGCATGCCAACATAAACATTAAAGGGAAATAATGACCTTTTTCCACAAAAATGGAGTTAGCACTTGAAATCGCCAGACGAGACCAAAATATATTGTAAATTCATCACATTTTGCATGAAAACTTTCCTACCGAAAGATATTTCAAGTTAAAGTTGATAAGCGTTCCACACTTTTAACGACCGGTACTTGCAAGTACTTTTGGTCCTCATCAAACTGCGGGCTTTTCCCGTATTGTTTTTGTACGTAATGGAGTGGAAAATATATTGTGCGTTCTGCTTGTTGTGATTATATGCCCGGCGATCTTCTAAAACTAACAGCGATTGGAAAAAGTGGCAATAAAATCGGAAGCTCATCGATGCACATCAACGGCGGCATAGTTAGTGGTTGCGACCCTCAATTTTTGAAAATAAATTCATTTGTTTTCAACATTAGGAGTATTGTATAATTTGTCTGTGGCTGTATATAACACTATGCTTTATATCATCATGAAAAATAATAATTTTTCCCCAAAAAACTAACAAACAATAACACAAAACTGGCAATTAAATCGGAAGCTCATCGATGCACAACGACGGCGACCTATTTAGCGTCGGCGATTTGTTTACAAAGCATTGTCATGCTTCTCGGCGCACTTAACCATTGTGGCGAGTTGTTGCTAGTAGCGCTTTCGTTCTCCATGGCAACCAGGCGTGAGCCAATGAAAAGCCAGAACGTATTCTCTTTCTGGCTTTTGATTGGCTGACGCCTGGTTGCCATGGAGAACGAAAGCGCTTCTAGCGTGTGTCCGAGCAGCGCTCAGTTTGATCGGAAATGTCACAGAGCCTCCAAAAATGCCGCAATCGATGTAAACAATGGTAGGGAAGGGCGAATTTGTCAATGACCTTCATGAAGTACACAAGGTACTTGTTTTGTATTTTTTCCAAACTTACAACTTTCGAAGTTGTAAGTTTTTGAAAATAAATTCATAATTTTTAGTTAGTGGTTGCGACCCTCAACAAGTTTTTGAAAATAAAATAAATTTGGGAATAATTTTATTTAATTCTTAAATTTAAATAAAATAATTTTAAAACCATAGCGGTAGCCTAAAAAATTGTTGCTAACAAAATCAAAAGGTCATTATTTCCCTTTAAGTTGTATTAAATTGTTCATGATCTCCTTTCCAAATCCGCCAATAGGGAGTGCGTCCTGAGCGCTGCATGCTTCAGCGTATAAAGTAATGCTTAAAATAATACAGCCATTGTTGATCAAGAATCATTTTAGCAAGTTTTTTTGATCATTTCGACGTTCGCGTGTGCCAACTGCCACGCGCTGTGGTACCACCTCTATCAGAATGCCCTATACCAAAAATAAAATAAAATAATGGACCTATCCAATGGTGAAAATGTAAATTTGTCTAGTAGGTTGACGATAAATCTCACGGGAGTTTCGCGCCCGCTCGGTAATAAGCATTGCACTATGTCGCCTGATTTTATGCGACTGCATTTTCCTGTTATGCCATGAAAGCAAATCCATCGGTAACAGGGTTACAGCCGCGACACGAACAATACCGGCAAGGAGTCACGACTCACGGGACTGGGGAGTGGGGATCGTGATACGACCATCAGCGTGGAAGTTGAACCACTCTTGCATGACAGTCGGGGTTAGCGATGATAGGACAACCAGGGGTCACGGAGATATTAGCGGCGTATTGACACGAGTGCAAGATTTAGGACGAGCGGTTTGCGTCGGTTCAATATGACAGTTTGTTTATCAGGGCTGCTGTCCAAGCTGAGGGCGACGTCTGATATTCGGCTCACATGGGAAGTAGAGGTGTCACTTTTCTACCCGCTTACCCACGAGACGTGGGTAGTTACTACTCACGTGGGTAGTTGTGGGTAGCACAAGCAATCATTTGGCTGAAGTGGGTAGTTGGCGGGTAGCAGAATTTTCAACTTTTCAAAAAAGGAAAGTTTTAAACCTTATTTCAGTGACTGCGCTTTCATTTCAGCAATATGATTCAAGTTTATTGCATAAGTTTATTTAAAGATTTTTGCTTTAATTTTCTTCAATCCCAAAATAGTACAATTTATGTTGAGGGTAGTTGTGGGTAGTTGACAGCTTATTTGAGCACGTGGGTAGTGGTGGGTAGTTGAACAGTGTTTGCGGCGCGGCGCGGGTAGTCACAGGCGTGACAAGTGGCAGCTCTAATGGGAAGGCAACGGTATGCGCCCCAGTAAAACAGAATGACAGTGGGAAAAAAGTGGGAAACCATCTCAATCCGTTGATACTCAGCAAAGTCATGTACAGTGCTGTGCGTTTGCCTAAATCATGTCGAAGATAAACTAAAGAACATCAAACAAGTTGAGGCAAGAAACGTCTATACCTGAAGCGAGCAGACGTTAAGAAAATTATCTATAAAAAAAAACGAACTGTGAGGAGAGGGATGCGATTTTCCTTTTTTCTTATCCAAGGAAGGGACAGCATACCTCTTCTTTTTTCTCTTTTTTTTCTATTGACTTTTGGGTCAACATTTGCCAGACCTCCAACATTGTTTGAGCACGTTTGCACTGCCATTTATAACAAATGACGAGTACCTTATCGTTACAAATGGGTGAACTGAGTCACCGTTCTTATTTTGAAGCACCCAGCCAACATTCCACACCACTTACCTCGGTGGCACCAATCCAGATTACACGAACGTCCCAGGTGGGCAGCAGTTTCATCATCCTTGGCTAGTGGCAGACCGCCCCTCCATCACCACCTGGCCGGTTTGACCTGAAGGCGAGAGTTTATCAGTCAGATGAGTGAAGTGTACATATTTGAATTCAGGCGACAGAAGACACGAGCTTCCGATTTAACGCACTCGCAAGTCAGCTGCTTTTTCCGTCAGTTTTGCTTCAGCGGAAAGGCAGCTGCTGAGCTGCTAGAGGGGCAGCTGCTGCAAAGGTGACATGCCTGCTCTTTTTCATCAGCAAGTTTACGCTCAGTTTGGTTGAACATGGTTTCAGTTCTCCCAGAGGTACATAGTTTCATCTATCGCCAGCGTGAGAAACAGTTTGGTTTAAACAGTGATATTTTGTAGTAAATTCCAAAAAACATTGCAGAAATAAGAAATATTGACTGTTCAGTAATATTTGGCGATGAAACCATATAACCAGGGCTGCAGAGTCGACATAATTTTAGCAACCCAGACTCCGACTCCGACCCGAAAAAAAATCGACTCCGACTCCGACTCCGACTCCAACTCCGACTCCGGGCCTATATCCGTTCTCCAACTGCATGCTTGAAAGTAATATCTGCAATGCCATCTGCTTGCTCCGTTTGTCTTGATTCTTAACAGTATGGAGAACAATGCTACGCCGCCCGAGCACGGGCGCGGCGTGCCGGCCGCGCGTCCAGTCCAGTCGCGCTCGTCTGCAGGCGGCGGAACCCACGAAACGGGCACCGAGCGGTGAGCGCAGATAGCCTCCGCCGGCCCAGCTCGCAGCAGCTGGGCTTCAGCCCCAGCTCGTTCCAGCTCGTCTTCGCTGGAGCCGCTGCTGCTCCCGAATACTGCGCTGTCTTACAGCTGGCCAGTCAGTGCGCCGCTCTCCGCCGCCTCGCCGCCGGCAAGGGCAACCAAGTTTACCAGTCAGGGGTGTGGATTTTCACAAATAATTGGAGGTGCTCAAGGGCGGATCTAAGAGGACATCGTGCCATGCCCCTAAACGACTGAAATCGACCGAAAATTGGCATCTTTCCTGATTTGTAATGAAATATAAACAACTTTTACAAAGTCAGGCTTGTTTTAAACATAGCTAAATGCACAAGCGAGCTAGATCCTTTATGGTCGTAACACAGCCACTGGCCACAATGCTTGGCTGATCGCTTCAGAACTGACAGGACGCAATCAAGCCATGTATACCTACAACCCTGCTATCTTTTTTATATCGGTGACCTAATGTCAGGTCAGTTTCGTGACCTTCCCATTATAAGGCAACGCAAAATATACAAATGTTTTCGTATCAGAGGATACGCATTTTATCCCGCACCGAAAAATCCTTCCGTCATTGCTTCACGTGCTAAATGCAAAATATTTGGTGCCGCCGAATAACTCAAAATTTAATCGGTTGGCGACCGTTTAAATAAAATTTATACGGTCGCCAACCGTATAAATGCTTTCCCTATTCCAAGCTTTCTGTCAACTGGCTATCTTTGCATCGTATTCTTCCCGCCCCCCTCCCCCCCCACCCAAGGCCCTCCCGCCCCCAATTCAAGTAGTATTGAGTTTGTTAATGTCACTCGTTGTCTTCTTTTTCGTTGATGCTGGCACAGCTGATTCAATGAATTGGTTAATATCAACACTAAGCGCATCTACATTTATTTTATCGTGATCAGATTCCTCATCTTCATCCAAAAAAGACATCAAATCAAAATATGGCTTTTGAAATCTAGAGGCCATGTTAATCTACTGCTCAAGTCAACATCTCAAAATGCCAAAAGCTGGCCTACCAAAATTGCCCTGCTAAGAAAAGCTCGTGAAAAAATGCGAACGGCACGTGATAAAATCATTAAACCGCTCGTAGGTAGAAAAATCATTTAAACGTCTCGCCTGCGGCTCGACGTTTAAATGACTTTTTCTACCTACTCGCGGTTTAATATATATTATCAGAATAATTATTTAAGATTATGCTATTATTATATATTAAACCGCGAGTAGGTAGAAAAAGTCATTTAAACGTCGAGCCGCAGGCGAGACGTTTAAATGATTTTTCTACCTACGAGCGGTTTAATGATTTTATCACGTGCCGTTCGCATTTTTTCACGAGCTTTTCTTAGCAGGGCAATTTTGGTAGGCCAGCTTTTGGCATTTTGAGATGTTGACTTGAGCAGTAGATTAACATGGCCTCTAGATTTCAAAAGCCATATTTTGATTTGATGTCTTTTTTGGATGAAGATGAGGAATCTGATCACGATAAAGTAAATGTAGATGCGCTTAGTGTTGCTATTAACCAATTCATTGAATCAGCTGTGCCAGCATCAACGAAAAAGAAGACAACGAGTGACATTAACAAACTCAATACTACTTGAATTGGGGGCGGGAGGGCCTTGGGCGGGGGGGGGGGGGGGCGGGAAGAATACGATACAAAGATAGCCAGTTGACAGAAAGCTTGGAATAGGGAAAGCATTTATACGGTTGGCGACCGTATACATTTTATTTAAACGGTCGCCAACCGATTAAATTTTGAGTTATTCGGCGGCACCAAATATTTTGCATTTAGCACGTGAAGCAATGACGGAAGGATTTTTCGGTGCGGGATAAAGCTCATTCTTGATGACCCAAGTACAATTATTGCTCAGTGACCACTACAAGATCGAGTGAGGTCATCTGAGGTGACCAGCACTTCTTTGCTTCATAGCATAACATGAAGATAATAACGTGAGACCGGCACCACTGTGTATGTCACGTCGAGACGCGTCCGACATTGCGGAGCACGACATGCCTGGTGCACACCACATGACCTTAAATTACCTTGATCTGTGGTCAAATTTTGACATTGACAGGTAACCTGGTCACCATGGTATGATTGGAATCTCCTTGACGAAACGAACACGATGACGTTAAGACGGGCGCCATGTGAGCATAAGTGTCGGTGCGTCCAAAACCCCAATCATCATCAGATGACGTTAAAATGATTGCCCTATCTTCATCAGGCGGAAATCTACCACAGATGAGTAAACAAACTATAGGTTTCATTTTCCACCCATTTTCTTTCGAAAGGGACGTAAGGTGTAAGGTGTAAGGTCCATAGGCCGACGACTATTCCACCGACTAAAGTAATCGCCAATTGCCAAAAAGTCGACTCCGACTCCGGGCCGGAGTCGGAGTCGGTAAGATTTTAGCGACTCCGACTCCGACTCCCGCCAAAACTGCCGACTCCGACCGACTCCGACTCCGACTTCAACTCCGACGCCGCAGCCCTGCATATAACTATGCAAATTAAGTGCATGTCTCAAAATAACGACCTGAACAATTAGGAATTTTCTTCTCTGCCAAAATTGCCAGTGAAGCACTTGCAGACCCAATTTAAACCTTCCCTGCTGGGAGCAATGGTAGACTTTTGTCTCGAAGTCGCTAAGGTTGAACAGCAGCAGGCGACAGGCGCTGCAGGTGAAGGACGAGACAGCACAGTCGTCATCCATTCAGTGCTGCCTTGTCTGTTTGGGTGCTCCAAGTGAGTCTTACATCACTTGCTTACATCTTACATCTTGCTTACATCTTACTTACATCACTTGTGATACATTAAATCATCACTTGGAGCACACAAACCGACAAGGCAGCACTGAATGGATGACGACTGTGCAGTCTCGTCCTTCACCTGCAGCGCACTCACTTGGAGCACCCAAACCGACAAGGCAGCACTGAATGGACTGACGACTGCGCAGTCTCGTCCTTCACCTGCAGCCCACTCACTTGGAGCACCCAAACCGACAAGGCAGCACTGAATGGACTGACGACTGTGCTGTCTCGTTCTTCACCTGCAGCGCCTGTCGCCTGCTGCTGTTCAATGGCGACTCAGTGGTGACAGGTGGCGTTATGGGCTCGGTACCATTACCTGAGTTCGGCACCGCCACTGAAGGCGGGAGGGACTGTCACCAGCAATGTACTGACTGTCACCGTCCAGTCCTTGGTCGAGTGGCGACAGGCCAGCCGCAGCGTTACCGGTGTAAGTTACCGGTGTTAGTTACCGGTGTTAGTTACCGGTGTAAGTTACCGGTGTTAGTTACCGGTGTTAGTTACCGGTTAGTTACCGGTGTTAGTTACCGGTGTTATCCGGTGTTAGTTACCGGTGTTAGTTACCGGTGTTAGTAACCGGTGTTATCCGGTGTTAGTTACCGGTGTTATCCGGTGTTAGTTACCGGTGTTAGTTACCGGTGTTAGTTACCGGTGTTATCCGGTGTTAGTTACCGGTGTTAGTTACCGGTGTTAGTTACCGGTGTTAGTTACCGGTGTTATCCAGTGTTAGTTACCGGTGTTAGTTACCGGTGTTAGTTACCGGTGTTATCCGGTGTTAGTTACCGGTGTTAGTTACCGGTGTTAGTAACCAGTGTTATCCGGTGTTAGTTACCGGTGTTATCCGGTGTTAGTTACCGGTGTTAGTTACCGGTGTTAGTTACCGGTGTTAGTTACCGGTGTTATCCGGTGTTAGTTACCAGTGTTAGTTACCGGTGTTAGTTACCGGTGTTATCCGGTGTTAGTTACCGGTGTTAGTTACCGGTGTTAGTTACCGGTGTTATCCGGTGTTAGTTACCGGTGTTAGTTACCGGTGTTAGTAACCGGTGTTATCCGGTGTTAGTTACCGGTGTTATCCGGTGTTAGTTACCGGTGTTATCCGGTGTTAGCTACCGGTGTTATCCGGTGTTAGTTACCGGTGGTATCCGGTGTTAGTTACCGGTGTTATCCGGTGTTAGTTACCGGTGTTATCCGGTGTTAGTTACCGGTGTTATCCGGTGTTAGTTACCGGTGTTATCCGGTGTTAGTTACCGGTGTTATCCGGTGTTAGTTACCGGTGTTATCCGGTGTTAGTTACCGGTGTTAGTTACCGGTGTTAGTTACCGGTGTTATCCGGTGTTAGTTACCGGTGTTATCCGGTGTTAGTTACTGGTGTTATCCGGTGTTAGTTACCGGTGTTATCCGGTGTTAGTTACCGGTGTTATCCGGTGTTAGTTACCGGTGTTATCCGGTGTTAGTTACCGGTGTTATCCGGTGTTAGTTACCGGTGTTATCCGGTGTTAGTTACCGGTGTTAGTTACCGGTGTTATCCGGTGTTAGTTACCGGTGTTATCCGGTGTTAGTTACCGGTGTTATCCGGTGTTAGTTACCGGTGTTATCCGGTGTTAGTTACCGGTGTTATCCGGTGTTAGTTGCCGGTGTTATCCGGTGTTAGTTACCGGTGTTAGTTACCGGTGTTATCCGGTGTTAGTTACCGGTGTTAGTTACCGGTGTTATCCGGTGTTAGTTACCGGTGTTATCCGGTGTTAGTTACCGGTGTTAGTTACCGGTGTTAGTTACCAGTGTTATCCGGTGTTAGTTACCGGTGTTAGTTACCGGTGTTATCGTTACCATTAGCGCCGCCGCTGAGGCTGTTTTTATCAACCACGGTTCTGACGCCGGATCAACGTCACCAATATTGTTATCAGAGGCCTCTAACGGTCCTGCCGTACCGACCGCAGGCGGCAGGCCCGACGACTATACGTGACGCCAGCTCGGTCCGACACTTGCACGTTCTGTTTAACTCCGATACACAAGGATGTTTTATGGGGTTAAAGAATCATACTTAAACATTGGAATAAACTGATATTTAGGTTTTTTCTGTGTTTATTTGCAAGTGACATTTTAAAGCTGTCACGGAGTATTTTTCCGAAACATTGTTTAACCCTCGCCCGGGTAGGGGTGGATGCCGCCCCTCGGTTTTTCTGGAATAACTCGCGTGGTTTCCAACCGATTTCGATGCAACTTTCAGTACCCTACTTTTGAACGTTTCCTACATACTCTGAAAATTTGGAATTTCTAACCCACATGACCCGTGACCTATGTATGACCTGTTTCTCAAGGTCATGTCAGGCGCAACTGGCGTCCCGCAGTATCGATGCTTGTAACTTCTGCAGTTTTCGAGTGTTTGTTGTTCAGGAGCATATGCACAGGCGTTTCCAGGTGACAGTTGTTGTTTACACTGAGATTGTGACCTCGATTTACCTTTTCAGAGGTCAACTGAGGTCATTGACCTCCGATGACCTAAGATGACTTTTTGGGCTTCTGGCGGTTTCTAGGACATTTTGTGACGCTTATTTCAAATTTGGGATCCATTTTACATAATTATATGTTCCACTGGGGTCATGCGCTTCCACAGGCCAACCGAGGTCACTGACTTCAGATGACCTGACATGACCTTTTTGGAATTTGGCAGATTTTAGGACATTTTGTGACGCTGATTACGAATTTGGCACCCATTAACATTATGATATGCTCATTCACGATTCTAGCTCGATACAATCAATTTATACGCGTTTTCAAGTTTGATGACATTTGGGTCATTGACATGATCTCAGAGGTCACCTAATGACTCAAGACCTTCAAATCAGGTATCAGCGGCTTCTTCTCGTCACAAGCAACACGCTCGTCTTTGAATCGAAGCTCTAGATCAATTAGGGGCGAAACGCTAAGGGGGGGGGGGGCCGTACCAACCCCCCTAACTGAACACGTAGTGATTTTGCCCTACCCGGGCGAGGATTAAGGTAAAACCATAATCATCGTGTATTAAATGCATTGCATTTCGATGCCTTATCATTTGTGTAATTACTGTGAATTTTCATAGCAAAATTAACGGAGCGGCCACTTATGCGATACATTTAATCATCACTCTAAAACATGGAATATAATATTTACCAAATAAAAGCATGTGATGCTACCAAAACTTCTCCACTTGCCTCGTGTCCTTTTTGGCCTCCTCGGTCTAGAGCACCGTCGCTTTATCCATTATCGGATGACGGACTGGCCGTCCGAGGAAGAAAACGGCTCACTGGTGGGTGTGACAGACTGACGGATCGGCGGGAAGCGCCATTCAAATTCTGACCCCATTATGTCAGCTCGCCTGTCAGTCAGCGCTGTTTTGCGAGGATTTTGTCTGACGGGTTGAATGTCTATGTGATGGACGACACTTCTGAAAAGAGCGTATCGTGTTTATAGCATGAGATATGGTCAGTGATATGGGACACTAGTGGGCCACCATGCAGTTAGTAATGTCGCTGCTTTAGAAGAAGAAAAAACATGTCCATGCGCGCGCGTGTTAGTGTATGTATATGTGTGCGTACGTGCATGCGTGCGTGCGTGCGTGCGCGAGGGCGTGTTCCTAGTTTTCCTTTGGTATTTTCCTATCAATAAAGAGGGCTTAAAAACTAGTGAACTTTCCGTTCCATGAAAAACTGATATGGGAATGTTTATGGGGCTTCCATTTAGCTTCTTAAGAATTGTACGCAGCGAACACATGAACGAAGCGAATACGGATTCCTTTCATTGCAGCATTGCTCATAATATAAGCGACTGGAGAATAATCGACGCCCGTTCTGGTAGATGGAAGCTCTTCAACTTTCATGGCTGCCATTGGGATGAAACATCACGAAACACTGCCAAACGATTTTAGTTGCCCAGAAAAGATATATTACCGCGACAGCCTGCCGGGCAGAGCTGTTAGTCAGAGGGTCAAGGTCGTCACCGGCCCAGACCGGAGATAATTACAAAATGGCCGCCAAATGCCAATATGACCGTCAAAACAGTCCACCGATCGTAGCTGCGGAAAGCTGCCAATCCTTTCGTTCAAGTGCAACAGAAACTAAAAAAGTTACCACTGGACCAATCCCCACCACATCACAAATTCATAGGAATAATACAACACAGAAGGAAGCCGAGCATCTGCTGGACAACATTTGATCATAACCGTCCACATTGCGCAAACGGCTGATTGTTTCAATATGGCGGCCCGCACACCGAACAACTCCGCCATCTGAAGACCGCAATATCAATCCAGAGGGAAATGATGTGGCCTACGAAGAGTTGTTGAGAGTTGTAGCAAAGGAACAGTTGAGTGAGTAGTGGAGATATGGGATACCAGCAGACAAAGACCTTGATTAAAGCATATCGATGGAATCACTTGAGAGCGGTCGCAGATTTAACCTGTTTGAACTCGAACTTGCCCCAGGAGACGATAAGTGTGTGCTAAGGAGATATTGATAAAGGTCTGTCGTTTGTCATGTTAAATACGACGTGCGTGCTTGGCATGGAGTGCACCAGTACTCTACCTTTCGATTTATCTTCTGAACCGTACTTTGTCAGAAACGGACGCTAACTCACATTTTAGCTAATGGAAACGATTCTCAGCCGAGTCAAAACAGATGGCTCTCTCTCTGCTATCGGATATATTAACATGCTGAGAAGCTGTCAGAATCTACAGTCGAAAATGTTTCCGTGAAATGAAGGCTGCGAAGATAGTTATGTAAAGTTTTCGGAGGTTTTTGAACGCGCATTGTTCTGTCCCGTACGTGCTCACCTTTTTGTTCTGCATCTTTGTGCTCATCTCATTTCGTGCATACGATTAACACAAAATCACAGTTTTTCCTTTGTGCTCATCCCATTTCGCGCATACGATTAACACAAAATCACAGTTTTTCCTTTGTGCTCATCCCATTTCGCGCATACGATTAACACAAAATCACAGTTTTCCTTTGTGCTCATCCCATTTCGCGCATACGATTAACACAAAATCACAGTTTTTCCTTTGTACTCATCTCATTTCGCGCATACCATTAACACAAAATCACAGTTTTTCCTTTGTGCTCATCTCATTTCGCGCATACGATTTGAAAAAAATCGCAGTTTTTCGCTCATTCCGGCAAGTCACGGCAGTTGTGTATTTATGCGTAGTAAGTCGAACGTCATTACATTGAACACCGTTGTGGTGTCACTGTGAGCAAGCATATAGCCAATGGGTATCGCCGCACTTCTTGCGAGTAACGCCAATGCAACGGCTTGGACAATGTGCGCCATATAACGACAAGAGTTGCGGCGCCCTAAAAACCCAATACAGCACACACGGCTGGAACAATGCGCATCATTGAATCGGATGGCACCTTTCTCACGTTTTTACGAGCAGAATGTGTCTTTTGTAGCTCTACGCTGTTGACTGGCCGTGAGAGAGACGCCAGACTGGAAACAATGCCACGCGGCATTTCTCGGCTTCATATCGCACACTTTAGTTGCGCTCGTACGGTTTATTAGCTGTTATATACCGCCCTAGTGGCATACGTATTCATATGATATCGTTATATCATGATGCAAAATGGCGCAGGCTCTTCATGCTATTAGGAGCCAACTGCCAATAGCACTGCGTTCATAGTGGCTATACATTCCTTAAGGCCTGACGCAGCTGCAGAACACGCATGCGGGTGTCTGCGGGCGCCTATACATGGGTAAATTTCATCAGTTGACTTTTCCCGCAACGTGCGCATCGTGCAGTTGTTGCAACCTCCGTTCAATGTATTTGAATAGGCACCTGCATCCACTTCGCGCAGCTGCGCGAAGACTGTGTTTCAGCCTTTACCCTATTAGTGCGGGGGGGGGGGGGGGGCTAAAACGACCCCCCTTAAGGTTTTTCTGCTCCTGTCCCAAAACGTGTAAAGATACGGCCATCAAACTTTTTGACTTTTTCTAAATATTCATTGAGCAGATTTGGAAAATTTCCAAAATTTTCAGCTCACCATGGGCGGCTCCAGGCGTGGTTTTTGTGGGGCATGTTTGGGATTTCAGCGTGACTCGGCTTTCAAAGGGAATCCGTTCCCATTCTATAACTGTTGTAGCTACGAGCCTACGACTTTCACACATTTCCTTACTGATTGTGTAGACATGTTGAACATTTTTTCATTTTTTGGGGGACTGGGCATGGACGCCTTCAGGGACGTATTTTGGGAGGCATTTTGGGTCACTGGTATTTCATCGAAATCTGAAAGATAGTAATTTTGAACTCAGTGCAACTTCTTAGCTGTTATTTGCACATCTTGTGTGATTTTTGTTTAAAATATGTTTTTAGGTTTCCCACAGGCGACTCCAGGAATGTTTTTTTTGGGGGCCAAGTGTACACCTGGTGTTAGTAACTCAAAACGTTATTTCGTGGTGGACTATCTCGTGTAATATCATCTGCATGGATCACAATTGTATTTTGTGGCATAGGCGGTTCCAGGAGTGGGACGCACGCGCATGGCCCAATGTTATGGACGACTCCAAGGATGAAATTAGGAGGAGTTGTGGAACCACGACGTGTAACTACATAGCAAAAGACATCAACTTGAAACTTGGTGACCTGTTTTAGCAATGCCTTGCACACGTTTCATATTTTGTTGTTTACATTTTTTGTTTCCTAAGGGCGACTCCAGGGACGGATTTTGGGGGCACGTGTTTGACTCCGTTCGCACGCATTGTGTTTAGTGCCCCTGAACGTTATTTTGCAGTGGGTAATTTCATGCATATCATCTGTATGCATCACAATTGTATTTTGGGGCATAGGCGGTCACAGGTATGCAATTCGGGGATATTGTGGACCCATGGCGTGACACTACATAGCAAAATATATCAATAAGCAAAGATGAAGATAACAAAAGACAAAGCTCAATTCCCTCCCCTTCCCCTCCTGAGCACGCCACTGCACAAATACAAAACTGCCATAATTTACATTCTCATGCATATACATATAATTATAAGCATCTAAAGCAAAAATGAAAGCGACAAAACAATATCATTGTGTCAGGTTTAGATACCCCTTCGGAATTGCCTAACCATTGGGTTAACCCGCGCCGTGCCGGGGGGGGGGGGCGTTTAGACGCCCCCTAAGGTTTTTCGAGGATAGCGAAAAAACGGCGGCGCGCAGTGCCGTTTGTTTGGCACAGCTGTTTGGGCATCAATTGCGCGCATTATGTAAACAAAATACTTCGGGTCATCTCAAATCAAATCGCCAGACCAGGTCACCACCTCCAAAAATGTCTCCGGTCGCTCCACAGCCACAGTTTTTAGCCGATCGATTTCGTACTTACAGGATTTCATAAGAGCAATATTATCTACAATACGTTCATCTCGGATTTTTTTTTTATATCGGTGACGTAACTTTCAAACGGTGTTTGGTTTTTGTCTTCGTCCCATAGGAGCCGAGTTAGAGGGGGCGTCGACCCCCCCCCCCTCCCGGCACGGCGAAGGTGGCGCCGAGCACCGGCACGGCGCGGGTTAATTTCCCCAAACTTTAAAAAGGAGTATATGTTAGAGCAAACAATAAGGTGGCGAAATCCAACAACATGCAAAATTGCTTCCAAACAACGTCCCGGGGCAAGAATCTAAAAATGCATGTTTTCCCCCATGTTTGGCTACCTGTATCCGCCCATGGCAAAAGTTTGCATATCTATGAATACAGGAATGTAGTTCATGCTCTACGGAATCGAATGCCGCTTTCTGAGAGAGAATCAGTCCAGCTGTTTCCGAGATACGAAGGGGGGATACCCCCCCCCCCGACAGATTCGTATTTTGTATCCCGACAGTAATAGGGTTAACGACAGCATCACTTGGATTAGACCAATCAATACAAATCCCTATATATTAGCTCAGATAACCAGACAACACAAACATGAACTTTGGCTAGGAAGGATAGTTAGGTGTCTGATCTCAGTCACTTCCCGTCTTGAAGATGATTTACATGTTGTACAGTAGCATGCAACTAACTCTTGTAGTATAGGTATCTTCAGATGCAGTTTCATTCATGGAAGGTGAACTTTGAATAAAATTTTGAACACAATTGCAGCACTATGGATATATTTTGTAGTCCCTCCCTATCCCTTCGTGGTTTTCGAAGAACATAATGAAACATCAATTTAATCAACAATGCATACTCTGACGGTATGCGTAAACCATGCAGTAAAAACATCATCATCAACATCTGGACACGATTACAATGACTTCATTTTGTTTCCAGGTGTTGACGCACAACATGTTCCTGTTGTTGGTTTCTGGGTACCTGGCATCCAACGATGACATCTACGGCAGCGTGTTGGTGAGTTGACACATCGTCTACCCTGCCTTAACTAAATGCAGACTGCACGTTCAAATGTGCGCTTCTACGACCTTCTTAAGTCTGTTATTGCTCGATTTGTAATACGTGTACGTCTGTTATGTCGATAGTTACGTCCATGAAAAACATTCAGCAAAGCCGGTAGATAATGACAAGCGGTAGAAACATATGTGGAAGCATAATGCCCCGCTGAACGCGTTTCGTCTTAATGACTCCGTCAGCTTCGCAGCGCAGGAATAAGTGTCTCAGTATATCTGTACAGTAATACGTGTCTCAGTGTTATGGAGTACCTGTGTTATGGTGCTCGCCAGAAACTCGCCTGTGAATCTCAAGACTCGGCTGTGAGGAAAACAAATTCAATTCGGGCTTTGGTTTGAGCAGAGACTTATGTCTGATAAAATCCCACATGTGAGTCCATGTGCTTGTGAATGGCGGGACCGACTTGTAAACACTGGCGGATCCAGGGGGGGGGGGGCATTAGGGGAAAATGCCCCCCCCCACAAAGGAAACAGGAATCTGGTGGGGGGGGGGGGATTCAATACAAGATGCCCCCTCTGCGTTCCCAATTGATCGCAAAATCGTAAAAATTGTCTTTGCAGCAGTCAAAATCCAGCTGTCTACAGTCAAAAACTGGTCAATTTCGCGCCGCTTTGCGGCATGACACAACTATCGCAATTGCTTGTACAAATTTGGAAAATGGGAAAATGAATTTCATTAAGTGACTGGCAGAGGCTCTCCTTGGCGGTAATTGCTGGCACCGGCGGATCCAGGGGCTTCAAAGGCAAATGCCGCCCCCCCCCCTCCACAGGAATCTGGGAGAGGCATTCAATACAAGTATGCCCCCCCGCCGCGCGTTCCCTGCACTGAACGTGAAAAACAATGATTTTAGGAGACAACTGCATGAAAACGGAAGTTTTTTCTCGAGCGATTAAATTTTAAGTTTGTATGTATCCCTTTCTTTCAATCATAGACAAAACAGCGCACCTGATGCAATTCAAGCAGCCCCGGCGACACTTAACCCGCGCCCCGCTGGGGGGGGGGGGGGGGGGGGGACAGAATCTGCCCCTCTCCCGGAGTTTCTCAATAACTTAAAAACTATTATAGATTTCAACGTTAAACTTGCAATACCTTATGCTGCATTAATTCTACGTCTTCCCACTAAATGTCAATAGAATTGATGCTGTATTTTGAGAGATAACGACGTTTTAATGACGTCATGTCATGCCATTTTTGGTGGAAAAACGATACATGTTTGAACAATCGTAGAACATAGAATTTTGAAGCAAATTGCAAATGCAAAAGGTCAAATGAAAGGAAATGACATTCTTTTCAAAATATCTATCTCGGATTTTCAAAATTTTGTGTTTTTGACTCCAAAAATAAAAATAACATTATTGTTTTCGGAAAACATTTTTTTGTTGTTGTGAATTTGAGAAGTGAATTTCGTAAGCTCGAATACCAAAATAAGGTGACCGGCCCAAATCCGCGGAGGGAAAAAATGGGGGTACCTTTTTGCCACGAAAAAAATATGCCCCCCCCTCCCCACACACACGGAGAGAGGCTGGATCCGCCAGTGCTTGTAAATGTATGCACATCAGCTGCGAGTTATGAGACTCTTCGAGTGGTTTGGACTCTGAACTTCGCCGAACGAAGCGGCTGTTTGCCAGTGATTGAGGCCCTTACCGCCGTGGTAGGAGCATCGCCCCACTGTGAAGCCTTATCGCGCGGGGTCCTGTAGGATTCAACGCCTGGCTCAATTTCACCGACAGTTCCATTGGAAATCCATATCTATTGGTGCCTTTGTCTGTGCCCTTATCCATGCCTGGATCTTAGATCCGTTGTTGGAGTATGTGGAGCGATCATCTGAATCTAGGTCTGTTTCTGGGATCTGCCACAGGTCTATGGCTGTACCATAAATAGCAAGACAGCAGGAATATTAGAGAATAGCCAGGATCATCGGTCCGTAACCTTAATTTCATCTCCACTGCTCCTAATGATAATGGGCATACATCAACTGCACATATACTTTTTGTTTTACTAACTACGCATGATTCAGCATCTATGAGGATTTGCAACATCTATGATTCTCATTGAACAATTGTATTTCCAACTTCCAAGGAAGCAAATTTAATAGTTTTTCATGACCTTGCATATCGTGGTCCTAGCGTACACGAATTATAAGGCCCATACATTAAACATGCATCCGCTATGACGTGTCACGAAGATGGCACGAAACAACAACATAACACCATCTCTAAGTCGTGCAATTTTCAGCAATGTTTTCACTGTTCAATTGTTCACTCTTGTCTTACCCTCCAGTAACTACACTCTTACAACGACCCTGTGCGAATACACGGCTGGTACCGACATGTCCATTCCGCAGAGCAAACAATTGCCACCATTGTACGGACTCCCCAGCTGTGACGTCATCAACCTCATCAGTGACGTGCGCCTCCACGCTGAGGGGCGCCTCCAATGCACGGGTACCGGCCCCTGTCTGGACCTAATGACCACGGGGCCTGTGTTACCCCTCGCACCGGACGGCGCCTGTTCGAGACCCAGTGTCGGACATCATTCGTTACGCGGCCGCCGCCAATACTCGCTTTGTCGCTGCACCTGGCGGCGCACACTGCTCACTGTGGGCGGAGACACGGCCAAAGGCGGCCGCACGTGCGAGGTTCTCAGAGCACTACGCTGCAGCAGCAGGGCGCGGCCGTCGATACGGGGTGACCAGCTGCCGTGCCGGCCGCGCCTGCCGATAGCAGCGAACCACGCAATCCTATTGTCCGGGCACCGTGTGTGTCTGTGGGGGGGGGGGGGGGGTACACGGGGTGCTGTACGGACCGGGCTGTGGGTGGGTGGGGGGGTGGGGGGTGGGGGGTGCGCCACTATGCGCCACTATGCTGTCTCGCCCCCCCCCCCCCGCCTGCCTGGCAGCAGTGGTCTGCGCTGTATCATACCACCTCGCTGAACGCTGTCGGCTTCAGCATGTAAGGCCACTCCAGAATTTAAACACAGTTCAGCAGAGAGCACGATTAATTAATGTTTCGTATGGTATTATTAGCATACAAAATAAGAAGAACCTTCACCATAATTAAATAACAAATAGCAGCAATCAACAGCAGTGTGGAATGAGCATTACGCATACCAATAGTTGATGATGGGCACATAAATGGCCCCGTCATAAATGTCAATGGCAGCATATAATATAGGCTTTAAGCAGTTAACAATGCCATGTGTAGCACAAGACGCCCACTCGACATATAAAGCAGATGAATAAAGGTTTCTGATAAATTATATTTAGCCGTGAGTAGGTGACTATATTGCGGCCGTTCGATCATAAGATACCGATAATGGATAAAGGTGGCCACCTATCCATTACTGTTATCAGCGAACTGTGATGGCTCATGCATTGAGAATGAGACGGAACGGCACCGTTGTTTATCCACCAAACCGTCCCCTAGTCATGCCATGGCGCCAGCATCATACTGATATGAACCCACCATAGCGCCCACACTCTTTGGCAAACATTTATGTTAGCATAACAACAACAATAAACATTCATATTCAACAAAGAAAAATGTACCCAAACTTTGTGAATCCGTATGTCTTCCCTGTCTTTCCTCCATGACCAGGAATATGTTGATTCGCCGTGGGATCGTGTTTGGTGCTGTGTGCACATGAATCATGTGTCCAGCTTCCCACTCAAACGTTACGGCTGTTTAGAAATAATCAATCGAAAACCAGCCTCTTCGCCCAGTCCGCCTATCTGTCGAGATGTGCTGACATCTATCGGTGGCCGTTTCAGGCTGCGGTTCTCACCCCCGCCGCCCCGGAGAGCAGGGATCACTGGCGGCCGAGTTCTGACCTTGGGTCAACCCAGAGGTCAAGGTGACAGCCTGCTGTAGCTGCTGACGCCAACACGACTGGGACGTCGTCGAGGATGTGAGGCGCTGAGGTCGGTCTGCCCGACCACTCCCTCCACGGCCTCCGGGGGTCTGATCGTCGTGACCCCCGTGGCTGGTGGACACCGTGATTATCGCCCACCGCTGGGCGACTTTAACGAGTGACGTCAGCTTTAGTCAGGTCAACGGAGGTCACAGTGCTTTTAACCCCAAACTCTGCGCGGGTCAGTCGCTGGAGGGAGCGACCCTGCGAAACAAGCTGTCAGACTGAGTATGTCCGCCATTGAGACTCGGGAGCCTGTTCGCTCAGCTGCCTGTTTGTCTGTCTGTCTGTTATTCCTGTCCGTCGCCTGTTCGCGCCTGCGCACTGGCTCCGGCCCGGGGCGCCGCGGGAGCAGGCGTGTCACCGGCCTTGACCAATCAGAGCGCGGAACTGAGCCCGCGGAGAGGTCGCCTCTCCACCGAGAGCTCTGATTGGCCAATTGCCAGATGACGTCGGGTGTCCGGAGGTACGGCTTATTTCTTTCTCCCGCTCAGTTTGCACTGTACACTTAGCTGAAGGTAATCGCTGCACGTTAAATAGCCTGTGCTTGGGCGAGGGAGGTGAACTTGTTAAATATTGTGCGATGAATGTAGTGAGATTGAAGTGAATGTTGGTACAAGCGCAGTGTTGTTGTCTCGCCTGCTGCTGTCGCCCGCTGGTGACCCGACTCTGGACAGACGGACTGTGATTAGAACCTGGTGATGAGCCGCCCCCGATTGCCGGCACCGGGACTGCATTGTGCGCGGACCAGGGGGAGGGGTGGGCGGGGAGGCGCAGTTGCCGCCGCTTCAGTTCGCGGCGGCGAGCCTGTCGTTTGTTGTTCCATGTCGCTGTGGCAGTGTCGCGGCCTCGTCGCACTCAGTTGACTGTTTTGTGTGAGGCAGCTATCTACTAGTGACTGCGACAGGCACGGAGCGTCACGGTCACGGGGTCACGTGACAGGTCACAGGTGGTCACGGACCCCGCACCGGTGTAACCACGCCGGTGTAACCACGGCGGTCGCGCGGTAACCGCGCGGCGCCAACGCTTACATGTTAGATGACGACTCCGTTGTTTCGTGCGTGCGAGAATGAACTGTCGCGCGCTTATACTGGGTTCTGATGACGTCAGATTCACCTGTGTTGTGAGTCGTCTCTGTTTTCGCTTTGCGTCGTACTGTCCGTCGCCTGCGATAATGCTCTCTGTGAGATAATTAAGCATGCGTTACCCATCTCTGTGTAACCAGGGCAGAACGGCACACTGCGCGCGCTTCACTGTCTCGAATGATGTCGACTCGGCTTGCTTTGCGCAGTGGCTTGCACCGTTATACAGGTCACCGATACTTTACGTTATCAACACCTATATTTCCTCTGCATGAGCCACGGGAGACGCACTTTTCGCGACCTGACTCGCTCCGGTCGTCGATGGGAGACCCTCGAGCCGATGGGCCATTTCGAGGACGAAAGCTGAGCTTGTAGGAGGTCCAGTGAGCTCCGGTTACACTCCAATAACTGTCACATTACGCGCATCGTGGGTCGCTCTGGCCCAGAGAGGAGCACAGCTGCGGAAACACGCACACGCAGAGAAATAGAGACAGAGTCGACGCGCACACGGCGAGTCTGAGCCAGCTGCGCCGAGCTGGGACAGGAGCGTCTCCGATCGCGTCTCCGTCTCTCCGGAGCGTCTCCGATCGCGTCTCCGTCTCTCCGGACCGTCTCCGATCGTGTCTCCGTCTCTCCGGAGCGTCTCCGATCGCGTCTCCGTCTCTCCGTCTCGTCTCCGATCGCGTCTATCACCGTGCATCTCAGCTGGCCGACTGAGCCGGCGGCTTGGTTTTGTTTGTTTGGCCCGAACTGTACCGGTGTGTAATAAATGGCGCCTCAGTGTGCTGCTGATGTTTGTTGCTGCCGCCGGCTGGGGGCTGTTGCTGCTGCTGCCGCCGGCTGGTGGTTGTTTCTGCTGCTGCCGCCGGCTGGTGGTTGTTGCTGCTGCTGCCGCCGGCAGTCGACCGGTGGAATTGGCAAGCAGAGGTGAAGTTTTAATGGCTGCATTAAAGTATCGCCCACGCAGGCAGGTGGCGCAGTCGGGTGAGAAATGTGCGGTGTTGAAACTTAGCGCTCGTACCTGTCGTGTTGTTTCGTTCTTCGTGTTGGTTTTTAGTTGCTGGAGAGATATTCCCTATCATTTGTAGTCATGAATCCCAATAGAAAGTGTGCTCTTACATTTCAAAAGTAACGGACTGCTGCGTGCCAAATTTGAACGGCACTTCCAGGCCAGGTTTTAGAACCGTTGTACACAGTGGACGAGAACGGCTTGCTAGCGCGACATAGGGCGACAAATACAATGTCAAAAAAGACTTTTATAAGCCTCATTTTCAAAGCAAAATGTCCATAGCATAAAAGTATAGCATCGATTCGCCAATGAATGTGTTTATTTGTATGCACCGTGTCTTCGAACATACACTATTGTTAAGCCGCTGATATTGCTATGGGGTTTCATTCTCATCGCATGGATATATGCTAATGTGAAAGGCGAAGAACGTTTCGTAGATGCTTTGTGTCTTGAAAGTACAAATCAGGTATTTTTGGCCTTTACAGCCCAAAATACCTAAATATGACCTTTTGATATGAATAAGCAATTTTATGTTCTAGTATTAAGGGAGCTATGTTATTTGACGTAGCTGGCCAACATAATACAAATTGAGTTAAGCCTACAATTTTCATTCCGCGGTTCCCCGCTTTGATGAAGCATTTTGTTCTGCCTCGTTAGGTTTTTGCTTTGTGTCTAAACAAAAGAAACCTTGCACATATTTGCGCTTTTTTATTTTCGAACTTATTACCGAGCGGGCGCGAAGCGCCTGTGAGGTTTCTCGTCAACTTACTAGACAAATTTACCTGGCCCGAGCCGGCCCGACACGGCCGTACAGACGTTTTTCGGAAGCTAAAAACTTTGCTACCACTGATCCGATCGAGATCGGGTTTTCTAAATTGGATAGGACCATCAAATCAATTTTTTTTTTGGTATGGTGCGTTCTGATAGGGGTGGCACCACAGCGCGTGGCACACGCAAACGTCGAAATGAACACAAATCATTATTGATCACAGCTGGTTTCATTGATCTAAGCATTAATGTATACGACCAGTAAAACTTCTTTTTGGGCGATGACCGAGCGGGCGCGCACTGGTAAAGCTAAAACAGGTCTGAAATATGAAACGGTACGGGAACACAAATGATAGTAACATATAGTCCTTTTAGTCCTTTTAGTCCTCTATACAAATTGCCAAACCTCCATGCATGCCAACATAACAATTTAGTTTTATTAAATTGTACATTATCTCCTTTCTCGAATCCGCCAAAAGGGAGCACGTCCTGACTGAGCGGCTGCATGCTTTAGCGCATACAAAACGAATGCTTAGATAAATCAAGCCATTTTTGATCAGGAATTATTTTTGTTCATTTCGACGTCTGCGGGTGCCACGCGCTGTGATTACACCCCTATCAGAACGCACTATAACAAAATACAAATGTATTTGATGGTCTATCCAATTGTGAAAACCCGATCTCAATCGGAGCAGTGGTTGCAAAGTAATTGGCTTCCAAAAAGCGTCTATATGGCCAGGTCGGGCCGGGTCAAATGTAAATTTGTCTAGTAAGTTGACGAGAAACCTCACAGGCGCTTCGCGCCCGCTCGGTAATGAAGCATGCAGCGCTCAAGACCTACTCCCTTTTGGCGGATTTGAGAAAGGAGATCATGAACAATTGAATACCAGTACAACGCCTTTTTGGGCGATGACCGAGCGGGCGCGAACTGGTAAAGCTAAAACAGGTTTGAAATGTGAAACGGTACGGGAGCACACGTGGTAGTAACACATAGTCCTTTTAGTCCTTTTAGTCCTCCATAAAAATTGCCAGGATTCCGTGTATGCCAACATAAAATAAAATGTTATTAAATTGTACATGATCTCCTTTCTCGAATCCGCCAAAAATAATTATTTTAATATATATTGGGATGATCATATTAACATGCAATATTTATATATATATATATATATATATATATATATATATATATATATATATATATATAAACAATGGCCGAAATAACAGAAACAAGCTTTCGTTTTTCAACATCTTCAAGACTAAACATTTTCGCATTTGAAAAGTTAGCTAATCAAAAGCAACGCACGCTATCTGGTTGGTGAGTATTTACTAACTTACATATCATGTATACAACACATACACATATTGTGAAATGACATATTGCAAACATCACATTACATATCACATATCAGAGTCGTACATCAATCCTCCAAACAAGTATACACTTCTACTACGAATGAATAATGATCCTAATGACATGCAATGACATATTAATAAACATCAAAGAGGAAAAACACTGTTATTCACGTATGTGCATTCGAGCAGTTGTAGTCTGCCTAACGCGTTAACGGCCAAGAACTTTGCATAGTGTTGAGACTGGGCTTCAAGTTTCTAATTTGAATGGATTATTTTATTTTAACCTCTGCACAGTCTTTGCCTCTATCAAGAATTGCGATACGAAAAGACTTGTTAATCTCAGCGTTTGAAAGGCCCGGATGAGAATGTAAGGCATGTTCGCCCAGTGGCGTAGCGCAGGCGAGCGTCACTCATATGTTCGTTGAATCTGTAACGAACAGGCCGGGTGCATTCTCCCACGTAGCATTCGTTACGCTGCTCGGCTTCACATGGCTTACATGTTATTTTGTAAATCACGTTTTTGATGTTGCATTTTCCTTGAAGACCGTTCTCGCAGGTTGATGTTTATTAATATGTCACTTTTTGTTCCCGGAAAGGCAAGGCGAGCCGATGAGGGCCGAGCAGACTAGTGTTTTTTTTTTAATTGAGTTATCATTAATCCATACAGGTTTAATCGGGGCTTTTTCGCCGCGGAGAATACCATTGACACGATGAACTATGGTATCGTTGATGTAATGAAGTCGCATATAAATTTGAGTGGTGTTCTGGTTAGTGGTTTTCGTTGATTTTCGCTTTTTGGTGTTGTCTTTGTATTTGTTGTTTTTGATGGCACGTTTTATTATATCTCCCGGGTATCCGTGTTGTGTGAAGAGTTGCGTTATAGTGCTGAGGCTGCGCTCTGTTGTGTGTTTATCTGATGATCATTATGGCATCTCAACTATCTCATACATACTCATAACCATCTCATACATACAAAATAATGATTTTGGTTCATTTCGACGTCTGCGGGTGCCACGCGTTGTGGTAACACCTCTATCAGAACGCACTATAACAAAATCAAAATTGAGCTGATAGTCCTATCCAATGGTGAAAACTCTATCTCAATCGGAGCAGTGGTTGCAAAGTTATTAGCTTCCGAAAAGCGTCTGTATGGCCGGGTCGGACCGGTTCGGGCCGGGTCAAATGTAAATTTGTCTAGTAAGTTGAAGACAAACCTCACGGGCGCTTCGCGCCCGCTCGGTAGCAACTTAATTTAGCTTTAACAGAAGCCGCCCGCTCGGTATTCGTCCAAAAAGGCGTTTTATTGGTTTTATAGTGTACCTACATGACTATTAACTCTGCGCCATTACAATGCCCGGATCTCTGCTGTCCCTAGTTAACTAGCCGTACAAAGGTCATTACAAACAAATGCAATGCACAGAATAAAGATAGCAAATGACAAGGGCTACAAAATGGCTATCTCAGATTTGTGAAACTTTTGTAGTTTTTTACCCCCCAAAAAATCAACAAAACTATTTTTGTTTGAAAGCCCTGAAAATGCAATTTTCAAACATTTTGCAAAAACCGGAATATATGTTGGAGAACCACATATGGCCAATACCCAAACCAAATTTCAAAACAACATATTTGTTTTTGACCGAGTATGAGTAACTCATGACGTAATATTTTGAAATTGCGTATTTTTGCTTTTATTGACCAGAAACAGACAAACAGACAGAAACAGACATCACTGTATTTCTGGGACAAACCCGGTCTAGAAACATGCCTTTTTATTTATATTTATCAATTTCAAATTTTGACATTATGTATGTGACCTGACCTTGACCAGAGCTTGACACTAACTTCACTTAAATGAGGTCAGATGGTAAATGACTACCACTATCGAATTATACGTGCAAAATAGCCTATAAAACATGTGTCGCATGACTTTCGAAGATCTTCTGCGCATAGTGACCTTTTGTGACCTGACCATGACCTTGGCCTTTACCAAGAATCTCACTTTAGCTCATGCGGGATCTGTATTATACCTTTGGGAGCACTTTCGGTGATCATGGTCGCAATTAAAGGCATTGGATGGAAAGTATGACCCATAAACTCAAATGCCACGATTTTGACCTTTGACCCGACGTTGACCTAATACGTGACCTGAATTTGACAATTGCGAGTATGATTTAGATGTGTCTCATTGAGAGCTTTCAAATGCCGCCTTGCGCGTCTCGCGGTGATCATTGATTCCGGGGATAACGAGGAGGCAATATCCCCCCTCTCACCCCCCCCCCCCCCCCCCCCCGGTCGATGGCGTTCAGCTGAGACCCCGGTTAATGCCGGGTTATACCCAGCTAAAATCAAATGCATATTTTTTAGCTCCCTGATTCATAGGCCATCGATTGATATGCTATATGTTCAAACCGATGTCCTAAATTGAATTCATCTCTCTCGCTCTCGCTCTCGCTCTCGCTCTCGCTCTCGCTCTCGCTCTCGCTCTCGCTCTCGCTCTCGCTCTCGCTCTCGCTCTCGCTCTCGCTCTCGCTCTCGCTCTCGCTCTCGCTCTCGCTCTCGCTCTCGCTCTCTCTCTCTCTCTCTCTCTCTCTCTCTCTCTCTCTCTCTCTCTCTCTCTCTCTCTCTCTCTCTCTCTCTCTCTCTCTCTCTCTCTCTCTCTCTCTCTCTCTCTCTCTACCGTGGCAGTTTCGCTCAGCGGCTCAGCAGAAGAGGTGACAAGGTGAAGAGGAATTCAGCTGACAGCGTTATGACTGCAATGCCGGGTCAGACCATCCCTCCGTCCCGGGGTGCCGGCACGTGGTGGCCGGGTGTCAGGTCGGTCCCATGGGCCGGGGAGAGGAATGAGCTGACCCAGAACATCAGGTGACCGCCCGTCGTCGCTGAATCTGAGCCCAGCTCTGCCCAGTTCAGGTGAACGGAACTGCTAACCCCACGGCCAGTCGACAACAACGCCCGCGTAACTATGTTAGATGTTTAAGATCGCCAAACCAAACGTATTTATAAAGGGAAATCACTCGATGCAACAACGATGAAGACGTGAATGTGAAATTTCTGATTCATTATCTCCAGCGAGTACTCCAGCGCCTTTGTTCAATGCCTGAATCGCTAGCCTATACCGCAATACACTAGTGCTTAGCGGGACAGTCTATCAATGTGCTCAACACGACAAACAACACCGACAAAGAGGAAGGTGCGCTGCAAACGTAACGGCTTGCAGGGGAGGCGCCACCGTCTTTTGTCAGGGGGGGGGGGGGGAAGTCGAAATTTAGGGGGCCTTCATTTGAGAGGGGCCTCCATTTGAGAAGGCCTTTGACCTCCATAGTGCTCCTCTAACATCCCCTCTGGCTTCCAGAAGGCCGCTTCTGGACTTCAGGGGCACCCCTGACCTCCACAGGAACTCCTCTGGCTTCCAGGGGCCCCTGTGACCTCCGCGGCCTGCGATATGTAGAGCTTTGAAGCATGGAGGTGCCTCCTTACATGACAGGGAGCGGGGTGGGGGGGGGGGGGGGGGGGGGGGCAAAAAGATATCCCCCCCCCCTGCCTGACGACATTGGGGGGGGGGGGGCGACTGACCCTCCTGCCCCCGCCCCCGGTGGAGCCGCCGCTGACGACTTGTCACGGTTTGTGTCCAGTTTGTATTACTTTTGATGTCAGGCATTAATACCATTTGAAATATTGGCGAGAGGGGGAGAGGGGGAGGGGCGTGATTGAGGAGTACGATATTCTTGCCTGACCGGTGTTTGAACTTGTGTGAACTCCAGCTTAGCTCTGACTTTTGACTTTCGTTCCCCGTGAAGGAGAATAAGTTCAGAAGCAGCTGTGGTCGACGCCATATGACTATTTCAGTGCCGTCAGCCGGACCTGGTGTGGATGACGCTGAGATTCCCCGTGGAAATTAATATGTAATGCGCGCCATGATGTGTGAGTCCCCGGAGGTGACGCTACTTTTTAGCCCCAGACTGGGGAAGGGGCGAGATGGGGTTACCAAGAGATCTCAGCGTTCAATTATCTGATTGAAATTAGAGCTGCCACTTTGGGGATTACCAGCAGAGGTGCAAAAACCTTCCAACTCACCAACGGGCGTTTGTGACAACAACCGGGTGATATCATCTGACAAAAGTGACAAATTCTGGCTGAAAAGACCGATTTCCACAATTCAAGTTACTTCGATGATTCCGTGTCCAATTTGACACGCGTGAAATTCTGGCACAAAAGCAGTCGCTGATTGATCCAAAGGACGCCGTGAGCATGTTCTGAACACAATTATTTCGACACAGCCCAATATGTGCGCCATAGTCGCCGCAATATTTTTGTTTTCTGAGCTAGCAAAATCCTTTCAACTTTGTGCCACCCGTGTGACAGTCCAATGTTAAAGACCATTGGGCGATTGAGTTCGTTGGAAGCGTTGGTGAGAGTTGGTGTGACAGGCTGTGAGCTTGACAGGCGTCGTGTTGGGGCGGTTGATGGTGGAAATGGGGTCAGATAGATCTGAGCGTGATGGTAAGGCAGCGCCAGAACCTTTTCGCGTGCCTCCGTCTCGTCAAATGATGCATTGCGGGTATTCTGGGTGCAGTTATAATGGATAGAAGCGTTCATTCAAGAGACATATTGAAGTGAAACATGGAGGCCTGCTGCTGATCAAGTATAATCATGATTTGTTTGGCCATGGTGCACGTTGGCGACAAGGTGACATTGCGACAAGGCTTGACAAGCCGGCAAAGCTTGACAAGATGACAAGGCCGCAAGGCTTGACAAGCCGACAAGGCTGACATGCCGACAAGGCTCGAGAATCCGACAAGGCTTGACAAGGCGACTGTGTTAGCTCTACTCTACTCTAAAGTTCGGTGCCAACATAGACTGATTGGAATGGTGAGTATAGCGCCATCATGGTCCAGTGTATATCTAGCTGGTAAATATATTAATTTCATGAAAAAATACATAAATAGCTCTGATTCTTCTAATGTTTTTCTTGTAAAATATTTCCCTTATTTCCATTATAATGTATATAGAACCAATCAAGCAAGCACTTCCATTGAGCAAATATATGAAACACCTGGTTTGTGTAAACAAATCAGTTTCATGATCAATTATTTATCAGGTCAGCAAGACCATAGGTTGAGGTAGATACTTTATACTTACCTGAAAATTGTTGTTCTCAACTCAGGCAATACCTACTAACTGAAAACAAAACTACGAAGATGCCTACATTTCAATGGTTTGGTTTGTTTTGTATTTAAGTCCCAGAATTGTCTAACAATATTGTGACAATCATTGTCAGCCTAATATTGTGACAATCATTGTCAGCCTAATATTGTGACAATCATTGTCAGCCTAATATTGTGACAATCATTGTCAGCCTAATATTGTGACAATCATTGTCAGCCTAATATTGTGACAATCATTGTCAGCCTAATGGCTTTCTGTATGACGCTCTTTAGCTAAATATGACGTCATCAGCCTAAAATAAATATAAAAAAATTATGAAGTTAAGTGAAATTTTAGAGAGAGATAGCAAATATTCCCATCGTTTTCAGCAGCGCTTGCCACTTACTTCATATATTCAACTGCAACCGGCGTATATTTGACAACTGTGAAACAAACAACTGTGAAACATTCCTTTATAGCGATCCTTGTCTCACACCTTCATCTGATGTGGCCACCCAGCCAGGAATTAACTCGGGCACAGCTCGGGAAACTTGGGCTTAATATGGGCCCCAGTTAGCCCAACATACGAGTTTTTCTGCTTGGGCACAGCTCGGGCTTCGCCTGGGCAGAGCGAACCTGGGCAAACCTGAGTTAAGCCAAACAACGCGGCTTTCCACTATTATCAGGCTGAAATTGGGCATGCCCGACCAGAATTCATCACTCGGGTAAGCCCGACTTGAGCCCAACAACGCGGCTTTCAACTATTCTGGGGCGGAAATTTGGCATGCCTGACCAGAATTCATCACTCGGGCACAGCTCGGGTTCGTTTTGGGCTTGACGGAGACCGAAGTCCGCGACGAACTGCGCTTCACGATGGTGGATGATGCGTACTTCCGTACTTGTAGTTGAGTTGTCGCTCAACATATGGCGTCTTTCAAGAAGCAATCATTTTTCGTATTGTTTTACCAAAAACAGACATTACTTTAACATGTAGGACAGTTTGAAGTTGGGAAATGTTGCGAAAAGCAATGCAAAGGGAGATGTAGTCATGAGATCTGAAAAATGAATTGCTTAGATATAGCCTATGCTAATGTGCCAAACGGAAGAAGCATTCACAAAGTCAGAAGGTTATATAATGGTAAAACTTATAGTGTTATATAAAAGTGTTATATAAAACTTAAGGTTATATAATGGTAAATGTTCATCGCGGAACTGTGTGGCGTGATGACGCTGAAGTAGCCATTAGTTATCGTGGCGGTTCTTGGCGGACGTGATCAGTGAAAGCCATCGTGGTGCGTTATACTGATTGTTATTGTTTTTGGTGAAGAGCATAGTGACTGCCTTCGCAGGGGCGGGTGGATATCGGTCACCAAACACCGATCATGAAGGATAGGGGTATACGGCCTAGAATTTCCCCGCCGAAATTACCTGCGACCCTCTGCCAGGGTGGGCATATCGCAGCACAGCCCGGTAGGGACCCGATCAGTTTGAGCCTGGGCTTGCACGAGCACCTACTTGGGCTAGCCAGCGTGGGGCCACACTATACGCTGTTTAAATGCATTATATGCACTTAAACAGCGCATATATAGTGCATTAAGCAACTCTGGCTGACCTCGGGCTAGCCCGAGCAGCCCGTGCCGCGCGTACTCGGGGAAGCCCACGTGGGGCCACAGTTACCGGTGGTATAAACGCACGGAGCAACTCGGGCGTTGTCCAAGTTAGCCCGAACAGATGTTCAAGCTCGGATTTAGCTCGGGTATGCCCGACGTATTTGGCTGGGCTAGTCCGGGCTGTAGCTCGGGTTCTGCTTGGCGTAAGAACGTCATACGCCAGTCCGAAACGGAGGTACAGTCTGGGCTAGCCCATCCATAGATGCCGTGCAAACCCGAGTTCTGCCCAATTGGGCCCCACTCAGAATTTCTGTCTGGGCAGTGGCGTATCCAAGGGGGCACGGGGGTTATGGCCCCCTGAGGAAATCAAATTTACACTAGATAAAATGAGATTCTCTGACGACCCGACCCTATCCTCCCCCCCCCCCTCCCCCGGTCAACAGCATATGGCTGAGGAGCGAAATTTGTTTCTACCACCGATGTGGCTCCCCCTGAAAAAAATAATGGCTAGGTGCCTGCGTGTGACACTTTCTTTGTGTTGTCCGAAAGTTTGTGACAGACCGAAAGGTTTTTGCACCTCTGATTACCAGACCGCACATTCAGCACAAACTCTCATTTTAATTCCCGTATTGAGTCAAGGAATACAATCCATTAAGTTTTAGTGAAGTCCGCAAACGAAAACAACTGAAAAATACAATAATTTCACAATATGGTCAGTGACACCTAGAAACATTGAACACTTTTTATAACCACTCGATTTATGAGATGAAACCATCAGTGCGAATTAACACCGGGCGAAACATTTTGCACACATTGATGCACATTTTGTTTCCATATGCGATCATACATTTCAAGAGCTCCCAGCATGCGCCACTATGTATCGGTGGTTTGCACCAGCGAGTTCCTGTGACTTGAGACGTCAGCCACCGGATATTGTCAGAGGGGGAGGGGGGGAGGGGGGGGGGGGGGGGTGAGTCGGCTGGGAAGACTCGCGGACCCGGATCCTCGGTCCAAGCAACACTCCGCCGACTCTGAGCAGCTTGGCGATACATCAAGGCTATTGGATGCTATTATTAGCAAACAGGACATACGCCAGCCTCATGAAAAAAAGGCTCGGAATGTCGTTGCTGAGCGACAAGCGCCAGTTGTTTTTTAATCTCGTCTTATTGGAATGCGTTTCTGTATATGAGTTTTCCACGAAGATCATAAGTACGAGCTTTCGCAGTAAACGGCCTTCTCTGTGCTTGCCAAATGCGATAACACTGTGTTGCATGGCGTGTTGGTTTGCATGTTTCATAGCCCTAGCGGATCATACCCTGTGCATAAGTTGTGTAAATAAGTTATTGATCAGGCTTTGGTTACTTCTGAATCTGACATCTGCGGTTTCCACAAAATAGGCTGCCCATTTGTTAGGGCCGAAATTTGCCGATACCATGATCCACCACCGTCTTCAGCATTTAGCGCCAGCTGCTTTTTGCAGCAGCATGCTCTTGCGGCATTTATTTCGGGTCGTACGTCATTCGTGATATTAAGAATCTATCGAGCTGGAGGCACTGGCAGATCCAGCGACACAATATGGGGGGGGGGGGCTAATTTCACTGGGGGCCTTCCGGGCCCCAGGAGCCTCCATATGACCTAAAGGGTACCCCCATTTTTCCCTTTTGCGTACTTAAGTTATATTTTTCGCTATACTATTCTTACGTGTAAGGACGTGTCAATTAAGTGCAAAAATAAAATTAATGGATATTTGCCTCCAAATATCTCAAATTTTGTCATTGTACGTGCTACTTTATGTACAAAATAAGTTATTCGCTAATATCTTTTGACTGAATAAATCTAGAAGGGCACGGTAAACGTCATTTTGTTGTTATCATCAAGACGAATTGAATGCTCTGCACAATGACCTCTTTCTGACAGTTGCTGACCTTGACCTAAGGTCAAGGTCACGGCGTAAGGAAGGCTACCTTTGCAAATTTGACCTATACGGCGATGCTATATATCTTTGAACTTGTCTTGTAGATAGGAACTCATTGGTATTAAAATAATTGCCCGATCGTTGATGATTATAAAACCAACTGAGACGTTTTCGGGCTTTCTTTACACCGAGAAGGAAGTTATGAAGTTGCTATTCGACATTCAAATTAAAATGAATTCAAAAGTTGACATTGACGAACAGGCGTTATTTAAGCTCAATCGAATTCATCGCAACAAGACAAATGTTAAAATATATAGCATCGCCACATGGGCCACAATTGGAAACCGAACCTTGAACTTTGATATTGACCATAGGTGGTCACCACATGTTAGAAAGAGGTCATACTGTATATCATTGAACGGGTCTTGACGAAAATAACAAAATGGTGTCCATTTTACCTTTTTATCTCTATTCATTCAAAAGTTATTGGTGAATAACATCTTTCATAAAAAGAACATATAAAATGACAACAATTAGCATATTTAAAGCCAAATAACCATCAATTGTATTTTTCTGTTTGAACGACACTTCTTTACACTTAATAATAATAAAGTCAAAAATAGGAAATACATTTGGCTTGGGTATCCAAAAAAGATTAAAACTTTCAAAAAAATACTAACTTTGAAATTTAAGGTCAAGATCATCAAATGTCAGAAAGAGGTCATGCATCTAACTCGTGCATCAAACTCGTCTTGATGATAACAGCAAAATGACGTCGTTTACCGTACCATTCTAGTTTTATTCAATCAAAAGTTATTAGCGAATAACATATTTTGTATATAAAATAGCAAGTAAAATGACAAAATTTGAGATATTTAGAGGCAAATATCCCTCAATTTTATTTGTGCACTTAATTGACACGTCCTTACACGTAAGAATAGCATAGCGCAAATTAGAAGCACGTTTAAGAAAAGGTATCCAAAAAAGTTGTACAATTTCGAAAACGTACCTACTAAATTTGGACATTTTCTCAAATAAAAAAATCAACACCACCATGATATAAAACAGCGCATTTCCATTCTAATGACATATAATAAATATATATTGCTTCATAAATTCCCCGCCATATGGGCTGACAAAGATTGACCAGCACCGTGACCTTATTAAAATGCCCGAGGCAATATCTCCGGAACCACTGATTGCATTGCATTACAACTTTCACAGTTCGCTTTAGCGACCCAGGTTACCCCATATACCAATTTTGGTCAAAATCGGTGACATGACGGTGTAATTTTGCACTTTGTTTTTGTCGATTTGTCGTGGAATGCCCCAGCTACAAAAATAAGAACATTGGGATTCTTTTTAACTGAACCTAATCACCCTACTTAATACTAGTAGACGTATTCCACACAACATAGGTACCCATGTGAGGAAATTCAATCACGCGCTTCTCTGCCACTCGGCAGGCAGCAGGAGACCAAGGGCTGCGACGCTGCGTGTAAAATTATAGCTTACGTTGGTTGTGAATCACTCCAAAATAGCGTCAGACGCGTCACTTTCCCTATCCCCACAGGTACCAAAATGCTACCAAATAGAGGAAACACGAACGAGGCAAAAACATATTTATTTATTTCGCAAGAAGTTATTTTGTTTCGCAGGCAGTACCCATTTTTCATCGCCAGTTTCAGCATTTATTTTTTTGGTGTGTGGGGGGGGGGGGGCTAATTTCTATTGCCGCCCCTGTCGAGCTTGGGATGGGGGGGGGGGGGCTTTATCCCCTGCCGCCCCCCTGGATCCGCCACTGGCTGGAGGCAGATCTGGCCGGAAGTGTTCTCCAACACAGAGTCGGCCGTTCTATCAACTCTATCATCAACTCAGTCGTCGTCTGTAGCCAGCTTTACGGCAATCTGCAGTGTTCGTGACATTAGTTTGACCTTAACTGAAATCAGCAACCTCTGCATGACCGCAGGCCGCAGCACAAATTCTCCTGACCTTCTCGCTTCATGACATTTTCACTTTCGATATCGCAATATTTCCATGCCATTGATGTCCCACAGTTCCGCGTTCTCACTGTCATTTTACCCTTCTTTCTTTGATCCGGTGACTTCATCTGTATCTTGTATCTGTATCTCGTACTCACGCTCATACAAAGGCTCTGCCTCTGTGGACTGTGTTCTCTACAGGTTACACAGTGTTCGCCTTTGGTCCGTTTTGTTGTGTTTTCCTGTTTGCTTGGCTTGGTCAGTCTCCTTACCGCCTGAAGTGATAATCTGTCAATCTGCCTCTGGAGCAGGTGAACACTGCTCATTGCTACACTTTCAACCGACTCAACCCACTTGGTTAGGTGTCATGCAGTGAAACGGTAAATCCGACCGATATTTGTAACCAAATTAAATGTGAATATCATCTAGATATTACGCATAGAACCAGCACTCGGACGGAGAGAGATAGCGCCAATTACGAAGCTAAGTGCCTTGGGATAGCATGGCAGGTCAAATCCAATTACACAGCCTAACTAGATCTAATTGCATCCGCAATCCCCGCGGAGTTAACTCTGCTAACTGCTGAGAGCAATATGTGCCCGCTCATTACAAATGACTGCAAAGGGACCAGTTTACTCGCTGCAAATGCTAAGATCCCTTTTCGGGAAACCAAAAATAGGAATGAAATACGGGGCAGGCAATTATTGACTCATCTAATTAATCAGCAGAGCTTGCTATTTTCTTCAGGCTATTTTATATTTAAGTTCATGCTGATTTATCAAGCTTAAACAATATGTTTTTTGTTGACTCTATTTCATTGATTTGTGAAGTAAGCTTGCAGGAAGCACGTCCAGGTTGTGGAATAAATTAGGAGTTTTCGAATTGCCTGTTTGTTTTCAGTTGCTGATGAGCCATGGACCATAGCCGCAGCTGCAGCAACTGTAATTATTAATTGATTATAACTTGTTCAGAGGTCATTAAGATTCACGTGCTCAGAGGTGAGCCACGACCCTACTCAGGTTCGGACGCCGGGTTTGTATCTCCACATCCCACTCCAATAGCGCGTGTACCATACCTCCCTGCGGGGATACAGTACCTCCCTGCGGGGATACAGTACCTCCCTGCGGGGATACCATACCTCCCTGTGGGGATACAGTACCTCCCTGCGGGGATACAGTACCTCCCTGCGAGGATACAGTACCTCCCTGCGGGGATACAGTACCTCCCTGCGGGGATACAGTACCTCCCTGCGGGGATACAGTACCTCCATGCGGGGATACAGTACCTCCCTGCGCGGATACAGTACCTCCCTGCGGGGACACAGTACCTCCCTGCGGGGATACAGTACCTCCCTGCGGGGATACAGTACCTCCCTGCGAGGATACCGTACCTCCCTGCGAGGATACAGTACCTCCCTGCGGGGATACAGTACCTCCCTGTGGGGATACAGTACCTCCCTGTGGGGATACCGTACCTCCCTGCGGGGATACAGTACCTCCCTGCGGGGATACAGTACCTCCCTGTGGGGATACCGTACCTCCCTGCGGGGATATAGTACCTCCCTGCGGGGATATAGTACCTCCCTGCGGGGATACAGTACCTCCCTGCGGGGATACAGTACCTCCCTGCGGGGATATAGTACCTCCCTGCGGGGATATAGTACCTCCCTGCGGGGATACAGTACCTCCCTGCGGGGATACAGTACCTCCCTGTGGGGATACCGTACCTCCCTGCGGGGATACAGTACCTCCCTGCGGGGATACAGTACCTCCCTGCGGGGATACAGTACCTCCCTGCGGGGATACAGTACCTCCCTGCGGGGATACAGTACCTCCCTGCGGGGATATAGTACCTCCCTGCGGGGATATAGTACCTCCCTGCGGGGATACAGTACCTCCCTGCGGGGATACAGTACCTCCCTGTGGGGATACCGTACCTCCCTGCGGGGATACAGTACCTCCCTGCGGGGATACAGTACCTCCCTGCACCATACCTCCCTGCAGGGATACAGTACATCCCTGCGGGGATACCATACCTCCCTGCAGGGATACAGTACCTCCCTGCGGGGATACAGTACCTCCCTGCGGGGATACAGTACCTCCCTGCGGGGATACAGTACCTCCCTGCGGGGATACAGTACCTCCCTGCGGGGATACAGTACCTCCCTGCGGGGATACAGTACCTCCCTGCGAGGATACAGTACCTCCCTGCGGGGATACAGTACCTCCCTGTGGGGATACAGTACCTCCCTGCGGGGATACAGTACCTCCCTGCAGGGATACAGTACCTCCCTGCGGGGATACAGTACCTCCCTGCGGGGATACAGTACCTCCCTTTGTGGATACAGTACCTCCCTGCGAGGATACAGTACCTCCCTGCGGGGATACAGTACCTCCCTGCGGGGATACAGTACCTCCCTGCAGAGATACAGTACCTCCTTGCGGGGATACAGTACCTCCCTGCGGGGATACAGTACCTCCCTGCGGGGATACAGTACCTCCCTGCGGGGATACAGGCGAGGCGAGGCGAGCAGGGATACAGGCGAGGCGAGGCGAGCAGAGCAGGGCTACAGGCGAGGCGAGGCGAGGCGAGCAGAGCAGGGATACAGGCGAGGCGAGGCGAGCAGAGCAGGGCTACAGGCGAGGCGAGGCGAGTAGAGCTGGGATACAGGCGATGCGAGCAGAGTAGAGATACAGGCGAGGCGAGGCGAGCAGAGTAGAGATGCAGGCGAGGCGAGGCGAGGCGAGGCGAGATACAGGCGAGGCGAGGCGAGCAGAGCTGGGATACAGGCGAGGCGAGCAGAGCAGGGATACAGGCGAGGCGAGGCGAGCAGAGTAGAGATACAGGCGAGGCGAGGCGAGCAGAGCAGGGCTACAGGCGAGGCGAGGCGAGCAGAGCAGGGATGCAGGCGAGGCGAGCAGAGTAGAGATACAGGCGAGGCGAGTAGAGCAGGGATACAGGCGAGGCGAGGCGAGCCGAGGAGAGATACAGGCGAGGCGAGCAGAGTAGAGATACAGGCGAGGCGAGGCGAGCAGAGTAGAGATACAGGCGAGGCGAGGCGAGCAGAGCAGGGATACAGGCGAGGCGAGGCGAGGCGAGCCGAGGAGAGATACAGGCGAGGCGAGCAGAGTAGAAATACAGGCGAGGCGAGGCGAGCCGAGGAGAGATACAGGCGAGGCGAGCAGAGTAGAGATACAGGCAAGGCGAGGCGAGCAGAGCAGGGATACAGGCGAGGCGAGCAGAGTAGAGATACAGGCGAGGCGAGGCGAGTAGAGCTGGGATACAGGCGAGGCGAGCAGAGTAGAGATACAGGCGAGGCGAGGCGAACAGAGCAGGGGATACAGGCGAGGCGAGCAGAGGAGGGATACAGGCGAGGCGAGGCGAGGCGAGCAGAGCAGGGATACAGGCGAGGCGAGGCGAGTAGAGCTGGGATACAGGCGAGGCGAGCAGAGTAGAGATACAGGCGAGGCGAGGCGAACAGAGCAGGGGATGCAGGCGAGGCGAGCAGAGGAGGGATAAAGGCGAGGCGAGCAGAGCTGGGATACAGGCGAGGCGAGCAGAGTAGAGATACAGGCGAGGCGAGGCGAGCAGAGCAGAGATACAGGCGAGGCGAGGCGAGCAGAGCAGGGATGCAGGCGAGGCGAGGCGAGCAGAGTAGAGATACAGGCGAGGCGAGGCGAGGAGAGATACAGGCGAGGCGAGGCGAGGAGAGATACAGGCGAGGCGAGGCGAGCAGAGCAAGGATACAGGCGAGGCGAGGCGAGCAGAGTAGAGATACAGGCGAGGCGAGGCGAGTAGAGCTGGGATACAGGCGAGGCGAGCAGAGTGGAGATACAGGCGAGGCGAGGCGAGCAGAGCAGGGATACAGGCGAGGCGAGCAGAGTAGAGATACAGGCGAGGCGAGGCGAGCAGAGTAGAGATACAGGCGAGGCGAGGCGAGCAGAGCAGAGATACAGGCGAGGCGAGCAGAGTAAGGATACAGGCGAGGCGAGGTGAGCAGAGCAGGGATACAGGCGAGGCGAGCAGAGTAGAGATACAGGCGAGGCGAGGCGAGCAGAGCTGGGATACAGGCGAGGCGAGCAGAGCAGGGATACAGGCGAGGCGAGGCGAGGCGAGCAGAGCAGGGATACAGGCGAGGCGAGCAGAGCAGAGATACAGGCGAGGCGAGCAGAGTAGAGCTGATATACAGGCGAGGCGAGCAGAGTAGAGATACAGGCGAGGCGAGGCGAGCAGAGCAGGGATACAGGCGAGGCGAGCAGAGTAGAGATACAGGCGAGGCGAGCAGAGCAGGGCTACAGGCGAGGCGAGGCGAGGCGAGCAGAGCAGGAACACAGGCGAGCCGAGGCGAGGCGAGCAGAGCAGGGATACAGGCGAGGCGAGCAGAGCAGGGCTGCACGCGAGGCGAGGCGAGCAGAGCAGGGATACAGGCGAGGCGAGCAGAGGAGAGATACAGGCGAGGCGAGGCGAGCAGGGATACAGGCGAGGCGAGGCGAGCAGAGTAGGGATACAGGCGAGGCGAGGCGAGCAGGGATACAGGCGAGGCGAGGCGAGCAGAGCAGGGATACAGTCGAGGCGAGGCGAGGCGAGGAGAGACACAGGCGAGGCGAGGCGAGCAGAGCAGGGATACAGGCGAGGCGAGGCGAGCAGAGCAGGGATACAGGCGAGGCGAGGCGAGCCATGAACACGAGGCAGGTAACCCGGCCAGCAGGAGGCCACGATGAGGCCACGAGGCCAGGAGGAAGCCATGAATACGAAGCAAGTAACCCGGCCAGGAGGGGGCCACGAAGAGACCATGAGGCCAGGGGGGAGCCATGCATACGAGGCAGGTAACCCGGCCAGGAGGGGGCCACGAGGAGGCGAGGAGGCCAGGAGAGAGCCATGAACACGAGACAGGTAACCCGGCCAGGTGGGAGCCACAAGGAGGCCACGCGGAGACCACGAGGCCAGGAGGGAGCCAGGACACGAGGCAGGTAACCCGGCCAGCAGGAGGTGACGAGGAGGTCAGGAGGCCAGGAAGCCATGGATACGAGGCAGGTAACCCGGCCAGGAGCGGCCACGAGGAGGCCAGGAGGCCAGGAGGGAGCCAGGATACGAGGCAGGTAACCCGGCCAGGAGGGGGCCACGAGGCCAAGTGGAAGCCAGGATTCGAGGCAGGTAACCCGGCCATGAGGGGGCCACGAGGCCAAGAGGAAGCCAGGATACGAGGCAGGTAACCCGGCCAGGAGGGCGCCACGAGGAGGCCAGGAGGCCAGGAGGGAGCCAGGATACGAGGCAGGTAACCCGGCCAGGAGGGGGCCACGAGGCCAAGAGGAAGCCATGGATACGAGGCAGGTAACCCGGCCAGGAGCGGCCACGAGGAGGCCAGGAGGCCAGGAGGGAGCTAGGATACGAGGCAGGTAACCCGGCCAGGAGGGGGCCACGAGGCCAAGAGGAAGCCAGGATACGAGGCAGGTAACCCGGCCAGGAGGGCGCCACGAGGAGGCCACCCGGCCAGGAGGAAGCCCCGATACGAGGCAGGTAACCCAGCCAGGAGAGGGGCCACGAGGAGGCCAGGAGGCCAGGAGGGAGCCAGGAATACGATGCAGGTAACCCGGCCAGGAGCGGCCACGAGGAGGCCATGAAGCCAGGAGGGAGCCAGGAACACGAGGCAGGTAACCGGGCCAGGAGGAGACCACGAGGAGGCCACCCGGTCAGGAGGAAGCCCCGATACGAGGCAGGTAACCCAGCCAGGAGCGGCCACGAGGAGGCCACGAAGCCAGGAGGGAGCCAGGAACACGAGGCAGGTAACCGGGCCAGGAGGAGGCCACGAGGAGGCCAGGAGGCCAGGAGGGAGCCAGGAACACGAGGCAGGTAACCCGGCCAGGAGGGGGCCACAGGACCGTGCCACGCCTCCCGATCGGCGTGGAGCGGGCTGGTGCCGTGACGTTCCGATATATACTGGGTTAGCTGCCCCGGTGGCGGTCGGACCCCGACATCATACCAGCTTCACTATACTATACAGCGCTCTGCCATACTGATTGAGGTAGCAGTGGGATTCCTTGTAGTATTTAAATACTGTAGTATTTATTAAATGCCTCCTTTTCACGTTGGAAATAAGATCGAAACTTTGCAATGCCCCAATCCATAATATCAAACTTCGGATGCGTCTTTTAGTTTATTTCAACGCACTGAACTCTTCAGACCCGTTTAGCCGACACTGATAAGTGATAGCTACTATGAATTGCCCTTTTCTCAGAGGCCATCTCCGTTTAACCACGATTGATGGCGATGTAGGGCTGGTGATAATACATATTACAGACATTAGCCGTTTTCACGAAGGATTATTTCGCTTAAAAGTTTCTGAAAGATTCTGAAAGTTTTGAAAAAGCTACACACCATTTACATGCGATTTTTGTCTAGAAATGTCCCTAATAATTTTGTAATATGTTGGTAAGAATACAATATGTTGACTAAATTGCGGTTTGGTGGCAATAAGCAAGATATGCATTGATATAATTTTTCTGAAACTTTCTGAATCTTCCTGAAACTTTCAGGAAGATGATATCAATACTCTTTCTTATTACCCCCAAACCGCAATTTTGTCAACATATTTTATTCTTACCAACATATTACAAAATTATGAGGGACATTTCTAGTCAAAAATCACATGTAAAAGTTGTGTAGTTTTTCAAAACATTCAGAATCTTTCAGAAACTTCTCAGCGCAATAATTCTTCGTGAAAACGGCTAATGCTTAGAAGTTAGAGGGAGGATGCAAGAAGTCCCAGGTTGCTAAATCAATTTACTATATTTACCATTTTCCATTTTTGTCGCTCTAGTGCACTTTATGTTACGAGATATAATTTTATTAACGTTTTGCATTGCATTTGATGACAAATGTTCATTTTTCATGGTAATAATTTTCCGTTTGTTCTTGTTCATCCACAAATATCAAACTAAGCTATCGATTTGGTCAGCCTTTTTCCTTTAATCGCTAGAAGCCACACAGTCACAGAACGTGCTATGTGCCCTACAAGTCACAGAACGTGCAAGCCCCGAGTCTGTGCTATGCAATGCAGAGTCACTGATGGAGTCACTGATGGAGTCACTGATGGAGTCACTGATGGAGTCACTGATGGAGTCACTGATGTAGTCACTGATGGAGTCACTGATGTATAGAGTCACTGATGTAGTCACTGATGTAGTCACTGATGGAGTCACTGATGGAGTCATTGATGGAGTCACTGATGGATATAGTCACTGATGGAGTCACTGATAGAGTCACTGATGGAGTCATTGATGGAGTCACTGATGGATATAGCCACTGATTGAGTCACTGATGGAGTCACCGATGGAGTCACTGATGGAGTCACTGATGGAGTCACTGATGGAGTCACTGGTGGATATAGTCACCGATGGAGTCACTGATGGAGTCACTGATGGAGTCACTGATGTAGTCGCTGATGGATTCACTGATGTAGTCACTGATGTAGTCACTGATGTATATAGTCACTGATGTAGTCACTGATGGAGTCACTGATGGAGTCATTGATGGAGTCACTGATGGATATAGTCACTGATGGAGTCACTGATGGAGTCACTGATAGAGTCAATGATGGAGTCACTGATGGATATAGTCACCGATGGAGTCACTGATGGAGTCACTGATGGAGTCACTGATGGAGTTACTGATGGATTCACTGATGGAGTCACTGATGGAGTCACTGATGGAGTCACTGATGGAGTCACTGATTGATAGAGTCACTGATGTAGTCACTGATGGAGTCACTGATGGATATAGTCACTGATGGAGTCACTGATGGAGTCACTGATGGAGTCACTGATGGAGTCACTGATGGATATAGTCACTGATGGAGTCACTGATGGACTCTTCGAAATGCATGACCGGCCACCTACACGTCATCGCATGCCGCCACGGCATGCATCGGTCATACATGTTCAGTAATTTTCCTCCGGAAACCTGACGTTACCGGGCTAACAGCGCTCTGCTGCACGAACGTCCCGACGGCGCGGCGACGGCAAAACTGGCGCTAATAGACCATACAGCGTATGCGTGTTTCCAACGAGCGGAGTGCGCAGTTTTGTACCGGTTACCAGCAGTCTAGCAACAGGCCTGGAGCGGATGTTTTGCAACATGAATGACGAGGTGGGAATTAACCTCATATATGGCACAACAGGTCCACTTATATAGCTGAGCAAGTGTAGCTTAACGAAGTGAGGATTGGAAGTCACTTGACTTGACCCGTCATGGGTACTTCCAATCATCTTCAGATTCTTTTTGGGTAGAAAATCACCTTCGGACCACAGGAACAGGCTTGCCGGAGGCATGTAGGTGCGGATCCAGCTGCTCAGTTTTTTTTTTGGGGGGGGGGGTGTTTGGCCTTCAGATACCCAAATTTCGTTGCAAAGACTCATAATTTAAAACAAACATAGTTTGAACAGCATGACGTCGAGAGCCGATGACTGATAAGCACCTGCTTTGGAGCCGGCAGTGTCATAACTATAACACAAACGGTAGGATGTAAAACAAAACAAAACGCCGAAGCATATATCAAATACTTTATCGACCTGAAATATATTGAGACAATTTATAAAGATGATATTAAACGGACATTGCAATTAAAGTGTTATTTCTTTACCCAAAGGTAGGAATGAGTCTGCTTCAAACGAGGACGTTTGGCGTCTCCGTTATCTTTTTGTCACAGCTCTCCGTGCACCGCGACGAGCGACAAATGCGCGGAACGCTAGCCTGTTGTTTACCGGGTCAGGTTTGTAACCTAATTTAACTTATGTTACATAGGAATGTATGTATGTATGTATGTATTGACATGTAAAACACTCTCCAACATAAAATGGCTATTCCGAGTGTCGAGTCGATAACGTTAAAAGGTGAGACATGTTAAAAAGGCACTCGTAAGCAGTATTCATACTGCAAAATATAAAAAGCACGAGCGACAAATGCGCGGAACGAATAGGAACGAATAGGAATAGGACCATAAGACGACCAAATGAACCGTGTGCACAAATCTGGATAACCATAACGTGGTATAACATAACATATCACCTCCAGAAAATACGGTTATACATTTAGCGTTCGTACAAACCTTTTCCTTTTTATATAAGAATTGACGACCCACTTGGTCGCCACTCTTATGGAGCGCCAGCGAACACATTGGTCATATTTGCGCCCAGGGGCCATAGCTCCTCCGGGGTTCGAAACCCGGGCTCCCGACGCGAGAACCAGACGTCTTAACCCTATTCCTGTCCGGCTTTTTACGATAAATCTGTCCGGGAGGGGGGGGGGGGGGGGACGATTCGGCCCCCTGAGATCTCGGCTCCTTTGAGAGCTACAATAACTAAATTTGGTGGGTAGAAAGGACTCACAGGGAACTCTCTTCTGTGTAATTTTCATGACCTTGGATTAATATCTTCAAGGTCAAACGAGGTAAAATGTACCGAAATGTCCATGATATATTTTTGTGAATAGCTGTTTAGCTATGAAAGATAGAACAACAGTTTTCCACTATCGTGTTTCTCTCGTCAAGACGCATTGAAATATATCAAGTTTGACCTAGTAAGGTCAATTTGACAATTTCACCTTAGGTCAAGGTCATGGTCAAGGTCAAGGTGGCCAAAGTAGGTCATGTTGCATATTATAAGACGCGTATTGACGGAAAAAAACCACATTGGTACCAGTTTCAGCTCTCTATCTATATCAAGTCAAGAGTTATTGCCAAAAATATTCGTAACCGCGGATGACCTTGAGGTGACTGCGGAAATGGTGACTGGGCACTCTTTCCGAGTCGGCGCTACTTTACCATTCATTCCATCAAAAACAATTCGCAGCGACAAGCATTCCGCTTGTCCCTGTGTTTCGTAGTTATTGCGATATTAGCGGAAGCGGAAATCAACCCTTCGCGGTTAGCACGAACTTCCGGCAGTTTTTGGATTATAACTTTATCAGTTATCAAGATATCGACTTTAATTTTGTTGTGTACATATACTGGTATCATATTTCGGGGAATTGTCATGCATTTGTCAATTTTTTGAAAAATGGAAATTTTAAATATATGTTGTTGTTTTTTTCTTCAAAATTTCATTTGTTTTTGCTAATTAAATATAGCCATCTGAAAGCCCTTGCAATTGTCTACTAGAAACTCTTTTCGCTTGCATTTTGCAGACAAAATAAACCCTCCACGAGTGTTTAAACGGACTATCCCACCTTAACATTAGATTTGAGTTGAGATAGCCATTTTGATAGCTTGGCATTGAAATAAAGTATGGTAGCAGTTAAAACAACCACAATGATCTAATCAAAAAGATATTCGAGTTTGATTTTGACATCTGTAAAAAATAAGGCCCATGTGTATTTGAATAGGGTCTCTAAACCGACAGCGTTGTCTCTTTACCCAACTGGTAATGATAGTCGACTTGTGTTAAGGTCAGCCTTGGAATATTTTCGTCTTTCATTTCTCAATCCACCTGGTGGTTCGCAATCTAAGCCAATCTAGACACCGGGTGGTTCACTTTTTCTGCGCAATAGATGTCGACAAAAAATTGTGCCATATATTTGGTAGCACAAAGGATTTCCCTATTATTAAAAAAATATGACGTCAGCAGCCCAACTTTTCGCTTACAACTAAAAGTTGAATATCTTCCAAGATAATTTTTATTTTTTTGGAGAAAAAAAGTTCACGAACATGTTCAGCTGACCTTGCCTGACATGTAGACATACAATTAAGTGTGATTCGACATTTTTCACAAAGGTGGGACAGTCCCTTTAACTATGCAAACTTTGGTATTAAACACGCTCGAACACGCCTACTAAAAAGTGCTCCTGGAGCCGCTTAGGAGGCAGATTTAAAAACAAAAAACACATCATTAGATGCGTAACGAAAAGATAGGAAAAGTCAGAAAGTTTGAAGACCTTAGCTTTAATAATGAATGTGCAGCACACGAAAAACCTCCGGGGGGGGGGGGGGCGATTCGGCCCCCCGGACAGGAATAGGGTTAACCACTCGGCTATTCCACCCCCTTAGCGTTCGTACGAGAATTTAAAGTGCTTAGTCACTAAATTATCAAAATACGACGGACTTTTAACACATACACGAAGCAGCTACGCTACCATCACGAATATGAGCCTCTCCGCGATCTGGATGTCACTCACTGCCACGTCGTCACCAAGAGTCGTAAGTGATTCAGATGCTCGAAGGTGAAAACGATGATCATTAGAACGTTAGCCCTTTAACAAAACTGAATATCTCACTGGACATATACGCTAGGGATATGTTTATGAAAATACGAAATACAACCAGGGCTGAAACGTTATCTTCAGCGAAAGCATATATGAATGTATTTGTGTAAAATATTCAACGAAGCATTTGGCATGAAACTCTTCGTAACACAACCGGTCTCACTGCCCCGACTGGATGTGCTGAACATTGTTGAATATGAATGCGTTTGAAGTTCCAGTTTCACTCTTCCCATATGTTTGGTGACGGTGGGCGTTAATCGGTAAAGCGCACAAACAAGATGCATGCTGATCCAGTGGCAGCTGGCAAGGATGTGATAGGATCGTCTCAAGCAAAATGTGGGAAAACGAGAAAGTGCACATTTCCAGAGCTCTTTAATAACATCAATTTATAACATGCCTGCATGCTGGTAGGGTACATACTCAGGACGACTTGAGGTGAGAGGACGGGGCAGGTTGAAGGACGCGGGTCACACAATATCAGAGCAGGCTGCAGCTGCTCTGTGCCACGGCCGGCGGTCATGCACGTGTCCGCATGCTGTGGAGAACCAAAGCGTTACGAATGAGGGTATCACAAATTCATCTTTGGAGACGGCTCGTCAGCGGCCGTTTGATTATCCTACTGACAATGGTAAGACAAAACATTTTTGCGGAGTTGTGGGTTGTAATGATTGTGTACGCCACAACGTGCTCGTACTGAAAGGAAATCGCTATATATGGAAAGGATGGGAGGATAAGACAATGTCAGATAGCAATATACGCCATAAGAGATGCAGTAAATCCATACCTGAGTACTGGCATTTGATGACAAAACATAACGACCGTGACAACAGTGGTGTAGCAACGGTGCGCAGGCTCGCAATCCGAATACATTGCCAGCATCGGGATATTTCAACCTGCAGCGAGTAGAGTGAATGCCAGTGTTGATAACAGCGAAACGTACAAACCGCGATTATTGCGTATATTAGACTTCGAGCTTATGCAAAAGCGCCCGTTCTCACATTTCAATCACCTCCGGAGTTGGGGTGTGTGTGTGTGGGGGGGGGGGAAGCTTAAACACACTCCGATTACCGTCGGGGTTGAGGAGGGGACAAAGCCGAGACACACTATGATCTCCGCCGGGATTTGGGGAATGGAGCAAAACCGAGACACACTATGATCACGGATCACCGCCGCGATGAGGGGAGAGGGGGGGGGGGGAGGCCGAGACATGCTCCGATCACCGCGGAGACAAAAGCCGACACACTCTCTGCTGAACGTCGGGGGAGCAAGGCCGACATGACACATTTGTAATGATGCCTTTGAATAAACAAAACGGATGAACCACCTTAACCACCTTTAGGGTGTTCGACTGTTGCATGGTGCAATTTGAAATGCATATGATTAAGCCATATCGCTCTTCCCCTGCTTCTACCTCACAAACTGGATTTAAAAAGCACAAACTCGCATGTATTGATCAACATTAACAGGTCGTGCACATTGAACACTGAACAGCTCACTTCTTTCAAGCCAGCACAATGTTTATATGTATATGTATTAAATCAGACAACATCCACAGTACCGTAGCTATTCTGCGTCCACGTCATATTAAAAGGCAAGAGCATCAAGATATGGGACTAGAGGTAAAACACATACATACAACAAGCATTCATGATAAGCAAGTGCGCCGCCGAGCACCACCACGTTACACGCCATACAGTACGCACTACACCGACTCAGAGAGCAGCAGCTGCTTAAGTCTGCGCTTGAAAGGCGCTATTCTGAGGTCCCTAAGGTCTGGTGGAAGACCATTGAACAAAACACCACAATGGACAAAACGCCTAACCCCAGAACCCGTCTTAGCTCGAGGGCATGACAACTGCCCAGTCTGTCTGGTGTTATGCACTGTCAAGACATAGGAGAACATTTCGGCGATATCATGCGGGAGACCAGTTGCGAGCACAGATTTTAGCAAGCAGAGCTGATGGTATTTGACCAGTTGCTCAGCACTAAGCCACCCAAGTTCATTTAGCACTCCGGATATATGATCGTGTTTACGGCGACCGCTTATGACACGAGCACAGAAGTTCAGAAGCTTTTGAACCCGATGCATCTGCGTTTTGCCACAGGTGCCGTAAACAGACATGCAATACCGTATCGAGCTTACTACAAGGGCGTTCACAACAAAGGCCACGGTATATGATGGAAGAACGTGCCTCGAATGAGATAGGGCGATCAGGGCACCAGTGCACCTGGCGACCAGTTGACTGATATGGTCATCAAAGGAAAGGTGTCTATCCATCACTAGACCAAGATTTTTTACTGTACGGCTTTCAGTTACAACGGATGTGCCAAATTTGATTTCGATTGGGGGGAGATCACGCAACATATTTTTGGTTCCGAAAACAATAAGCTGAGTTTTTGATGCGTTTACTTTCATAGAATTAGAGCTGAACCAGTCCGAAACCACGGCAAGGGTGTTCTCCAATGACGAAATCAGTGCTACGATGTCTTGTTTTTTGCCGGTTTTCCAAATTTGGACATCGTCTGCGTATTGAGAAATTTCAGCGCCATGAGCGTGCATGGCAAGATCATTGGAGAAAATTGAAAACATAATTGGACCCAGTGCTGTCCCCTGATACACCCCCATGGTGTTGGGCAGGGATGCCGAGCGCACAAGCTGACCGCTTCTGTCACGGGTTTGCACCTGCTGGGAGTGATTGGCTAGATATGACTCAAACCAGCGCGTGTCTACATTGTACAACCTAAGTTTGGAGAGCAGCGCGTCATGGTTCACCACATCAAAGCATTTTGAAAGGTCAGCTAGAATAAGTATCGTAATTTCAGTGTTATCCATACCAGAGAGAATGCGGTCCGAAAGCACCGTGAGTGCTGTTTCGGTCGAATGGCGCCGCCTGTACGCGTGCTGAGTACTCGAGAACAGGCGGTTTGTTTTTCAAAGTACGCGTTGAGTTGATGGTGAACAACACGTTCAACAATTTTGGCTATACCCGGTACAACAGAGATCGGTCGGAATTTGGAGGGATCAGACACGTCGGACGTTTTAGGGAGAGGCGTGACAAGGGCGTGCTTCCACGGCTGCGGCACCGAACCGGCGGTCAAACTAGAGTTAACAATATCGAGCAAGACGTGCCCAAACCCATGGAAGCACTGCTGCAACATGTAAACGCTAATGCCATCAGCTCCGCAAGATTTAGACGATTTCATGTTAGCGAGAGTATAAAAAAGTGATTCAAGAGTCACAGGTTGAACTTGAAACGAGCAGGTCAGAACACGCGGCAGTAAAACGGGCACAATCCGGCTGGGCGGAGGTACGGCAGCGGCAGTAGTGGGGCCGACATCGACAAAATAACGTTTGAGCACGTCAGGCTGTACATTCAGTACTGTGCCAGCACCAGACTTACCACCCCCAATGATTGGCTTGAGGCGACGCCAAATTGAGGACCGGTTAGACTCGGTAATACACCGATGCACCTCGTTCCTACAGTCACGCCGAATCGCAGCCCTACACTCGCGGTTCAGCGCTTTATAGCGCGTGCGATCGCCGTTAGCCAGGGCTACACGGCGGGTGGCCAACAAATCGCTTGTCTGGGTTGACAGGTGCGGGGCAGCGGGGTTACGCAACCGGACACGGCGCGTCGGGGCAACCGCGTCCAGCACATAGGTGAAAGAAGTCACAAAATTATCCCACTTCGTCGATGTCAGGCGCTCAGTAAAAACATTAGACCAGTCACAGCCATACAAGGTACGGTTGAAAGGATGAAAATCAAGCTTGTTGAGACAGCGTGAAACGGTAACAGTTGCCCTCGGTCGACACTTAGCCACGGACACAACTGCTCGCGACAAGTTGTGCGGGCTATAGTGACAGTGAGTTACACCAGCGCGCAGAAAACAGCCAGCACGACTAACGGCTATGCAGTCTAGCAGCGACATAGCAGGTCTGTAAGTTGGAACTGAAGAATTGCACATGTGGAAATCATACGCGCCAAATAACTCCCTCAGGCGCGAACCCTGAGCTCTGGGCGATCTGTCCAACTGGTTGAGATTGTGGTCACCCGTCAGTGCCACCAGGCCAGGATAACGCAACACAATAAACTGGACCTGGTGTTCAAGGTCATCTAAGTCCGCGGTTACCTGCGCCACAGAGTTAGTCGGGTGACGATAAAAAGAACCAAGAGTCAGGCACCGATGGGAAGCACAGCTGATCAAAGTCCAGATTACTTCGAGGTTGGATGAGCCGGTTAACAAAGGCACATCGAGAACTTGTACATGTAGAGAGTCACGTACCAGGACGGCGACGCCTCCCCTCCCCCGCGGAAGTCGACTGGAAGCGGGCCTGTCACGCCGGAACAGCTGGTACCCGTTGATGTTCAGAAGACGCAGCGGGACGCTGGGAGATAGCCAGGACTCACTGACTGCGATGACGTCGTACTGGTGGACGTCCAGTCTCAGCTCCGGCAGCTTAGGCTTCATCGATTGCACGTTCAGCTGTGCAATCAGCAGCTCACCGGGTCGCGTCTCACCCCCGGCCGCCGCCACCTGAGGCCGCTCCTGCAGCCTCGGCGCCGTGACCTATTTCCTCGGCGCGTGCCTCGCCGCGGGGCGGGGTTGGGGGTAGCGATCAGCTGATCGGCACGGCCGCGGACGGTCACAGCGGTCGGGTCAAGGCCAGGGGGAGGGGCAGAGGGGCCAGGGCGGCGTGAGAGTCGCGAGGAGCGCCACGTGTCCGGGGCCGGGACAGCAGCAGTCAGGAAGGCGGCGGCGATGTGAGCGAAGAGCAGGCATCGCAGCATCTCACGGTGGTAGACAGACATGTCTTAAGTGGTGGTTCCTTACGCCTCTTGTGACTCAGTTAATGGATTCAAGCTCACATTTTTGCAGAGTAGGTGACAGCTACACACCTGACGGCGGAACAGGCCTATGTGTTTCTAACATCATAGGACGAGCAAGCAGCCTTTGTGCGCTTCGGCATCATCTGGCGCTGATGGTGGACGACCCGAAGGAGAAATTGCTTTTGGCTTTCGTCTTCACTCCGAGAGGTGACGAAGCTGGGTAGAGTTGTCGTTTTAGTGAAGCATACCCTCTTTCCTTCCAGCCTTTTGAGCATTTTCCGTGATCCTGGCTTTGGCAGCTGCTCTAGCATACAGTTATTTTCTTCTTATTCAACGCGCTCGTCAAAGAAGGCCAGAGAAACCAGATCTTCCGACAGATACGAAAGACGCCGCGAGAAGGCCTTCGTGACCACCGAGGCCAGCTTGTGATCCGGGTACCTCTGCATGATCTTCATCAAGGAATTGCCGTTCTTTGGAGCGTATTGTGGAATGGTAGCTTCATGCCAGTGCTTGGTGTTAACCAAGCTGACGAAGAGCGCCACTTTACGGAGGCTGCTTGCGATGTTGTGAGTCAGATCCAGCTGGTTTCCGAAGAGGACGATTTTGATAGCGTAGATAGCCTTAGCCATCCACCTAGCGTGGTGATAGGCTCCAGGGGATCGAAAGCGGAATTCTCTTTGGCCAGAAATGTTTCCTCTCAGAAAGAGAAGGCAGAGCTGGAGGAGTTCTTCATTGTCCTCGCGTGGGTGGTTTCCATCACCGAAGACCTTGCCAAGGTAGTCCACCATATCCAGTCTTTGTGACTCAGAGAAGTCATCGAGGGTCTCTTCTTGATCCAGCAACGTGCGATAGGACGTTTGGTCGATATATTCCCATCGCTCCTGCAGTCTCTTGAAGACGGTGACTTCTGGGCCACTTGAAGGCCCGCAGCACTGCTCGAACACATGTTTGAGAATGATCTCGTGAATGTGGTCCCGACATGCTAACCACAGGACGGAGCGGCCCAGGAATCTCTCGACTGGAACGCAAACGCCAGTCAGCACCCCGCTATCTGCTGCAGTTGTGTCGACCGATAGACCAACAATGCGATCCTTCAGTCCAAGCCTCTCAATTTCCTTGCAGACGGTGTTGGCAATTTCTTGGCCGGTTCCATCCGAGGCAACAGAAATACCAGGATTTCTTCAAAGTTTTCTCCTGAGGCAATCACCGCAATCCTGTCTTCGACATGCCATTTGTTGAGCGCCTGTGGAAGCAGTTTCCGTCCCAATGGAGAACTAACTGTGTAGGAGCAGATGTGGGGGATCCCTGAAGACCTCACCTTCAAGCTCCTTAGCACGCACCTCTCTGTTCTTGGCCCTCATTCGATGAACCGTGCTTGGAGATATTGCCACGCCGCTTGGGTCAACTCCTAAGCTCTTCGCTGTAGCAATATACGAGGCGGATGCCTGTCGAACTGACAAGCCCTCCCTGTCTCGGAGTCAGGATGAAGTCAAATTCACGTCCAGGGAATCCCTTGTGGCTGTTTTCTGTGTTGAAGACCGTCGTATGTTTTTTGTTAATGGAGCCTGAAAGTCTTCGTCGTTATCTTCTGAACGTGCAGCTGAGGTTGAAAATAAATGAGGGTTTGGCACCTTTTCCGTCATATTCTGAATTTCTTCGGCATGTCTATGCTTTCTCTCCTCCTGCGTCCTTGCAGCTTCTTCTCTCCCGGGAGGCTTTGAACTTTTTCCTGGCGAAGAGTCCGATCGATGAGCTCAGTTGGTCTGCCCTCTGTGACAAAAAAATAGTCGATCTTCTTCCAGAACCTCTTTTTTTTCAAGGATGTCAGCGCTGGAGATGTCGGAGATGTCTTGGAAGTCATCCTTCCAAATTTCTCGCTTCATGACTTCTCCCTCCGTTTGTCGACTATTTCTCTTAAATAGCTCTGAAGATACTCTTGGTACAGTTTCTTGATGGAGACGCGAATGTTGGCTTCAGTCTTCGCGGGCAGGTCGGCTTTGGCCCACATTTCTTTGAGTTTGTCGCTCGTTTCTATCGTGGCTTCGGCGATCGTTTTTTTGTAGCTGCCGATCGGGTGGGCGAAGAACAAAAGAACCTGCTCCTTGGAAGGCACCCGAGCCCCAGAGATATGATTATGAGGCGGCTTGTAGACTAGCCAAAGCGCTGAACTGCTGCGCGTCCCGGACATTTCACTGAGTGCCTTCCTCTAAACAACACACAAAGTTACAAAATTGCGCGCCCTCACAATATTCTCCAAAAGACCTGGGATTTTGCACACAGCATAAGCATACCATGCTGTTGACGGGCGATATCGATATGGCGGTCAACTTTGAGGCTGGTCAAAATGGAACACCCTAACCACCTTATCCCATGCTACAAAGACTGGATTAAATTAACTCTGTGGTGCCTTAAAATAATTCATGAATGGTTGCACTTACCTCCAAAAACGCAATACAATACAACAATATGAACAGGAATTAGGTCTATCAACGTTACGATGTAGACACATATCCTATTGACAGGTGTTCGTGTTGGTTGTATTTAGCAGTGTTTCCATGCTACACTGTATATACCTACAGATGTAAATGTGCAAAACTAGCTCCAAATTCAATGAAAGGTTTGTGTAAATTTTCTTTGAGTTTAATTTTTACTTTGAAACTGCATCTTTGTTCCACAAAACACATGCAAATTGCCGTCGACAATGCCGTTGATCTAATTCAGATTTAAAAGATCATGTAAAAAGTGGGCGGATTACCGCCACCTAGCTCCAAAGTGTGTGTGTGTGGGGGGGGGGGGGGGGCGTCGCGACCTCCCAGGTCCAAAGTTGTGGGGGGGGGGCGAGTTGCCCCCACTGCCCACACGGCTCCCACGTCCCTGGATTTCTGAAATCCAAACTGGTTGCTGCTTAGTATGTTATTTTTAAGAAGTATGCCATGATTCTCTTGTGAATTACTTTTTAAAAAACTTCGGAAATGTAAGAGATTATATTTATTGGCCTGTAATTATTAAATACATTTCAATCACCTGCCTTGAAAATTGGTTTCACAATTGCACACTTCAGGTCTTCAGGAAATATTCCTTCTGCTAGGCAAATATTAACCAAATGTACTATTTAATTGATTATTGATGTATATGTGTGTTTGAATATGTTAGCAATTATGTTAGCTATACCTGCACCAACATTCTTCATCTCTTTGATAATATATAAATGTGGAATCACGGCCCGGAAGCACACACTGAAGCACGGCTTTGCCAAATGTGGAAACGCTGGTGCGGCAGTGCCTGTACAACGCGGCCAACTGTTCCTGACAGCCGAGAGCAGGACGCTTATACCGTGTTTATACTGTGTGACCTTGGGATGGTATGATGTAAATAAAGAAGAGTTCGGGTATATTTGTTAGTGTTTGAATGCCTGCTGAAGTTTGGAAAGCGTCCTGTAATTACTGGCAGAGCGCTTGGGATCCGACCTTCGCATGGGTCGGGTCAGTGTCGGCAGACGTCGGGGAAACGTCGGGTCGATGTCGGCAGACGTCGGCTCGATGTCGGGGTAACATCGGCTACACGTCGGGTCAACAGTAGGTCGACGTCGGCCCGATGATGGCATGCCGAGCTGCTTTCCGTGCCGAGATACCGATGTCGGGCAGATGTCGGCTGGATCTCGGCTAGACCTCGGCATATGAGGACATATTCTACGTGTAGCCGACGTCGGCCAGACTTGGGCATTTTTACTGGAGTGTAGCTTAAAGGGAATAGTTCACCTTTAACATGGGGTTTTGAACGGAGATAGCATATTTGTAGAGCAGATCGAAAAATGGGTTGTGTGAAAGAATTACCTCCCTACGTTAAGTAATTTGGACACAGGACTAGTTTCATTTGTCATTTTCCGAAGTTTCGGGTCCGCGCATCTTCGTTGGTTGTATGATGTCATACCCGCTGACGTCATAATTGCGTCATACGCAGATTCATACGTCATACGCCGCAAACTAGCCTTAACCATTGCCTTTAGTAAATAGTACCGATTGTGATTACCATCGGGATAGTGGATTGAGTTAGTATTTGTATTTAAAAGTTAAGTTACCTTGTTTGTAACGGCTTTTAACAGTGGGTTCAGTGTCTGGATCAGAGGCCCGGGGACCGAAAGCACGAAATTGTTGTATCAGCGTTTGCGGCAATGAATTGAGCGCAACGAGTTTCAGGTAAGTATCTGCTGACCTGACAAATCATTGGTCATCAAACTGATTTTTAAAAAAAACAGACCAGGTGTTCAATATATTTAATATTAATTGGAATGATCAATAACATGGCAATATGTTTTCATATATATAAACAATGGCCGAAATTACATAATATAGCTTTCGTTTTTTACATCTTCAATATCTTGAAGATGTAAAAACGAAAGCTCAATTCTGTAATTTCGGCCATTGTTCATATACAAAATCAATATTGCCATGTTATTGGTCATCCCAATCTATATTAATTTCATCATCGTGGCAAGCACAACCATCTCATATATACAAAGTTTCATATATTTGTTTCATGAAAATGCCTTTTTTTATTGTCTTCTACAGAAACATAATGGAAATAAGGTAAATATTTTACAAGGAAAACATTAGAAATAAGAATCATAGCAATTCATGATTTTGTCCTAAAATTAATTTATTAACCAGCTAAATAAGCACTGGACCATGATGGCGCTATACTTTCACCATTCCAATCAGTCTATGTGGGCACTGAACTTTAGAGTAGAATCAGTGTCCCCCGGTCCCCCGGTCCCCGGTCCCCCTGTCTCCCCCGTCTCCCCCGTCTCCCCCCGTCTCCCCCCGTCTCCCCCCGTCTCCCCCCGTCTCCCCCGTCTCCCCCCGTCTCCCCCCGTCTCCCCCCGTCTCCCCCCGTCTCCCCCCGTCTCCCGGTCTCCCGGTCTCCCTGTCTCCCTGTCTCCCTGTCTCCCTGTCTCCCTGTCTCCCTGTCTCCCTGTCTCCCAGTCTCCCAGTCTCCCAGTCTCCCAGTCTCCCTGTCTCCCTGTCTCCCTGTCTCCCTGTCTCCCTGTCTCCCTGTCTCCCTGTCTCCCTGTCTCCCTGTCTCCCAGTATCCCAGTCTCCCAGTCTCCCTGTCTCCCTGTCTCCCTGCCTCCCTGTCTTCCTGTCTCCCTGTCTCCCTGTCTCCCTGTCTTCCTGCCTCCCTGTCTCCCTGTCTCCCTGTCTCCCTGTCTCCCTGTCGCCCTGTCTCCCTGTCTCCCTGTCTCCCTGTCTCCCTGTCTCCCTGGCTCCCTGTTTCTCTGTCTCCCTGTCTCCCTGTCTCCCTGTCTCCCTGTCTCCCTGTCTCCCTGTCTCCCTGTCTCCCTGTCTCCCTGTCTCCCTGTCTCCCTGTCTCCCTGTCTCTCTGTCTCTCTGTCTCTCTGTCTCCCTGTCTCCCAGTCTCCCAGTCTCCCAGTCTCCCAGTCTCCCTGTCTCCCTGTCTCCCTGTCTCCCTGTCTTCCTGTCTTCCTGCCTCCCTGTCTCCCTGTCCCCCTGTCCCCCTGTCCTGAATATTGTATCAATCTTTTTTTCTTCTTTATTTTTGCAGAAGATGCTCTGGAAACCGTCACCCTTGTTGAGGATGGAAGCGCCATCTTCATCGAGGTGACCAGACGCCAATCCACCTACATCAGCGCCGCATTGTGTGTGCAACATACGTGCAATTTGTCAATAAAGCTGAAATCAATAAAGCCGTTGTCCCATTGGCGATGCATTATGGTCACCATGCGATGGGCTGTTCAGAAGATTGAGATATGGTGGCAACATTTGAGTTGTGTGTGATCAGATCAGGCAGCTAGACTGTATCATTTGTAAGGTGTATCTTGGTCGGCAAGAAACTCACCAATTCCAGAACGGAAGACACGAGAGGTTTCACTTTTCACCATAACAATATGTATTGGTACACCCACAAATCATCCACCATTACATGGAGGACCCAGAATCACAAGTTAACCCTTGCCCTACGGGGGTCCTAAAACGACCCCCTGAGGTTTTTCTCGCATAACTTATTTGACATGCAGTGCATCTTGCTGAAATGTTCAGTAGCTAAGTATACAACAATGATACGTATGCTGTAAAAATTGCATTGAAATTAGTTGAGACATTGGGGTAATAATGATGTTTTGATGACGTCATGTTGGTGAAAAACCATAAATGTTTGAAAAATCGTAGAAAACAGAGTTTTGAAGCAAACTGCAAACGCAATTAAGCAAAGATATAAATGCCATTTTATGTAAAATGGCACTCTCGGATTTTCTAAATTTTGGGTTTTTAACCCCCAAAATGAACATTTTTTGTTGTTGTTGAAAAATCACCACAAAATAAATTTTTCAAAGATGTTAAAAAACCGGAATATATGAGAGAGCACGGAGTATGGACAATACTCAAACAAAATGTCAAAGAAATATATCTATTTTTGACTGAGTGATGGCTCCCTAAGTGTAAGAAATTCAAGACGTCATTTTTTAAAGTAACTTTTTTGACTTTTTTTTACCAGATACGAATAAATCATTGCCTTTTCTGTATTTCTGAAACAAAACTGGTCTAGGAACATGCCTTCTAATTTACATTGATAAATTTCTCATTTTGAGGTTTTCTGACAGAGAAAAATCGCTGTTCTGGACGTGGTCGATCGAGGTCATTCACTTGACCTGGAAGGTCACTCATTGACCTGAAACCTAAACAAAATGCATACCGTTAGATTCCAAACATGACAGGCAACATATTGGTTCTTACCGCGTTGCTCTATGTTACTTGGTTTGGAAGTTAACAGGGGGATTTTTTTAGGACCCCCCTGTAGGGCGAAGGTGAAAAAACTACCGTAGGGGGAGGGTTAATATTTAACCTCAACACCAACAAAATTAGCTACACACAGATACTAAAAAATAGGTTCCAGAATTTGCGTCAATCTTCTCAATAGTATCCACTGTTGTCAAATTACAAGCGAACTCTTCCGTCGTCTTTCTTGAAATATAAACGCACAATCGAACACACAGTAGCTCTGACTATTTTACGATGCCAGTTATTTCAGCGATAGGTTTATCTGTGGGTATGCGTGCTCAATGGTAAACGGATGGTGTTGTTCCGGAGGCGGTTGGGAATTTGGAATCTGGAAACTGGGTTAAACGCGGTAAAACATCGGGTAAAACAGTGGTAAAAAAGGTGACTCAAAAGGGTCGCTCGGTCGGACGATACTTAGCCTTCACAAACACTTAGGTTACGACTTGAGGCCTTTTGCATATAAGCTACGATATACGTCGCCGGAGTAAATCTTAGAAAATCAAAGAAAGAGCAAATTCTACGAAACTTCGTAATTTGTGTTTCGCCAACCTCCTATTGCCTTTATTAAAATGTGCCGGATTCTAGGATATGACGTCATATCCAGAATAAAATAGTGTCAAATAGCTACAGCGCATGTCCACTGGAGGATCCAGGAGGGGGGGGGGGGGGGGCATTCATGGCGGCCCAAAGCCCAAAGTGGCCTGTTTGGCCCCCAAAAACGATTAAGCCTCACATGAAAAAACGATCGGTAATAATGTATAATGACTTTGCCTCTGCATGCATAAATAAAAGTTTCGATCGAAACAAATATCTGAGGCCATTTTTATAAAAAACAAATCGAGCCATGGCTCGATTTTTTTCTCCCTTTCTTGGGAAATTTGTTATGTTTGGGCAGTGTGTAAAATACCTGCATATTATTTGGCTTTACTGTTAGGTCATTCCACGTCAAATCGCACAAGAAATTCCCAGACCCCCTCCGATTTTTATGAAAATTGGTACACCTGTAGTGTCCAGTGGAATAAACATACACACCCACTTTTAAGCCCGGGTGACCTCAAGGGTCATATTTAGAGGTCATCGAAGGCCACGATTTTGGGTGAAACCAATATTATCACCATCTGCATTGATATTAGGATCAGTCTTAGAAAATTATGTTTATCCGCCTCCCAGGCAATTGATATGTGCTGCCATCTATGTCCGAATACTGTGACTGCTGCTGCTACTTGATGATGGCAGCACACGGGAATAACAACAAGACTCAACAATAGATGGCGTTGGGGGCAACTATGGCAAACCAGGCCGGCCGGCGGCAATGGCATATACTGGCGGGGACGCTGTAATTGAGGTGTGGTTGTGTACAAGGGCGGATCCAGCCGGCCGTTTTTTTTTGGGGGGGGGGGGGGGGGGGGGGGGGGGGCAAACCGTTTTTTAGCGGACCTTACCTACCCCCAATTTCGAATTTCTTCCCGGATTTCGGCCACTTTATTTTGCAACCACACGATTTCGATTTTTGTTCCCCATTTTTTTTTAGGTTTTCGACCTTTTGGGATATCGAAAAAGGAAAAAAAATGTCAGCTTGCAGTTTGTATTGTTCCGACATTGCTTTACACTGATAAAAACTATGTCAATTGTCAGCTGTACCCAGGGGCGTCGCCGATAATTTTTGAGTGGGGGGTCGGCTGAAATGACGACAAAAAAATGTACCCCAATTTGTTATGCGTGTATTTAAGCCTTTGAAACATTTCTAATGTGGATTTGCATGTTATAGTAGGTACTTGTTATTTAGCGCCGCGAAGCGGCGCGATTTTTTTTTTGCTCGGGTTTGCCTGATAAAACCCAGAAACATAGGCATTTTTAGCTTCTTAGCCTTGTAGAGGATAATAAGCTAAAAATGTTATTCATTCAATTCAGCGTTACGACGAAACGAAGACGATGACGATGGCTTCGTTATGACGATGGCACTGATGTGACGCCGCGAAGCGGCGTGAACATTTTAATTTTAAGTCGTGGAAAACGCATTTTTAATATTGGAACCAGACCGTGAGTGGAGCCAAGCCTCAGGTAACCCCTTTTCCTGGTTGCACATCTCGGTATGATGCAAAATGTTGAAATGAAGGTAGTTTTTCATATACATTAGCCTCGGATAGTAAATCACGATGGCCGGTGGCAGTCTGCGCTCAATAGTACATATGATAATAATAACTGTAGTCTGTATACATACCTATGTACCGAACTGTAACAAACAACTGGTAACGGTGCAAATGGTTTCAAAGTAGCAAGAGGCAGACCGACATTTCCGCGCATAAATGGTCCCTGTGGATCTGGAGGAGCCTGGGGGAGATGGCTTGGGGAGATAGTCCTGGCCTGGTCCCCACTATTAGCTCTTCGGGCCAACAAGTTGGGCACCGCTGGAACAGCTTCCGGTTGCCGAAGTCCGCGTCTTTGCGTTCGTGTCGCCTTTTTCGGAACTCGGCAGACAAGCTAAACATGTAGCCCGCTTTAAAGATAATATTTTATGAAGAGAGTTGGCCCTGGGGCCAACAATTACCTCCAAGGAGAGCCTCTGCAAGACACTTAATGGAATTAATTTTCCAAATTTGTATATGCAATTGCGAAACTTGTGTCATGCCGCGAAGCGGCGCGAAATTTTTCAGTTTTTGACTGAGGCTAGCTTGATTTTGACTGCTGCAATTTTGGGATGCCCAGTACCGTTCTAAAAACGCAAATATAGCATGCATTAAATTTCACGTCTTGGGGGGGGGGGGGGGGGCAAAACATAGTTTGGCCCCCTTAAACAGGCTTGGGGGGGGGGGGGGGGGCCATGGCCCCGTTCGCCCCCCCCCTGGATCCGCCCTTGGTCGTGGGTCTAGTTATTCCTTCGTCGACGACGAAATCATTATTTATGAACGTGTTCATTTTTTTTCTTAAAATTTCACAGAACACGGAATTTTATTGTTTTTTTATATGCGTTGAGGCTCATATTACAGTTATTTATATATATTTTTATTTTGTTTTGGGGGGGGGGGGGCAAAAGACATGTTGGCCCCCCTTCCAGGCTTTTGGGGGGGGGGGGGGGGGCATGGCCGGATTGCCCCCCCCGGATCCGCCAGTGGTTGTGTATGATCGGTGCTGTGACTTCGAAATACAAGATGAGTTCGAGACTCGACTCTAGTCCACGCCTACAATTAGGGATGCAAATTTCAGGACCACGGAGCCGGCGCCGGGCCCAAATTCAGACCCGGCGAGCCTGAAGCTGTGTCTGAACTCAGGCTTGACGGTATCATGCCGGGCTCAGCACAAGTTCGGGGGTTAAAATACTGTTTAATGTATAATGAAGTCAAGACATGCAGATTGCTGGCTGCCGGGCCTGGGGGGTGCTGCCACATGTGATCGGGCTTGATGCCGGTCCCAACTCATTTACGAGCGGTGGCAGTGGCGGTGCCGGTTCCTGTTTTTGGAGACATTTGTGTATCTCTACCAGTGATCCGCGGTTATTTTGTAAACAATTTACAGGATTCAGTTTGAGGTTTGAACTGTTTCAGTGTGGTGTAGGTGCTATAGAAGCGTCTGCCCAGAGAGTCGATTCGCACCTCCCACCCTGGCGGCAGTGGTTCCTCCTCGGGCTGCGCCGAGCCGTTGACCGTATATGGCTGCTGGGTTTGGCCGCCGCCGCCCGGCCGGACGTCGCTCCTGGGCCGCTCCAGGCGCTGGGGACGGCGTGGCGCCGCCCGAGCCGGCGGCCGCGGCAGTGGATTAGGCAGAGCCGGCCGGAGAGACGGCGGCGGCCGGCAGGGAGACGGCGGAAGACGACTGTCCGCCGCCGCCGCTGTCTCGCCGGCCGTCTCTGCCTCTTTCACTACCGCGGCGCGGCAGCCGGCTCGGGCGGCGCCACGCCGTCCGAGCGTTTATATATTAAAATTATCTAATAAGTTATGCCAGGGACTCCGCCACGGGGGACGGGGAAAGTTTCCCCCATTATTGGGCCAGGGGAGATTATCTCCCAATTTTCCCTGACAAACAACTATAAATCAGTGTTTAGTTGTGCTCATGATTTGTTAGGTATGTACATACATACCTACCTCTCGCCTGTTCTTTCGCTGACACTCCGCCACCCCCACCCCCCGCTTAACGGCATTTCGCTGACGCTCCACGCCCCCCCCACCCTGCTCAACAGCTTTTCGGTTTTGATCCCTGACCCCCCCTTCCCCCTCCCGGTGAACAACTTTTTGGTTGACCCCCCCCCAGTCAACAACTTTTCGCTGACGCCGACCACTCAGCTTCCCTTGATCCCTCCCCCTTCCCCCGGTTTCAAAGGCGTGCAGCGGAGCCCCTGAGTCACGGTGACGGACGTTAGATATGGAGTCTACTGTCTATCAATCTATCATCTGGGACCACTTCGGTAACGATCTGGCAAGACATTCGGGGGAATTATGCGATACCGCGTCCTTTGACCTTGAATGTGACCTTGAATGTGACCTTGGACAGCAAAATGAAGGTCATATTCGTGCAGGCACGTAGCCAGAATTTCGTCCAGGGGGGGGGGGGGGAGGGGGTGCTTCGAAAGGGCCCCTTCCCGAGCGTTGAAAGGCCACCCCCAAAAACAAAAACAAAACAAAAAAAAATCGGATGAAAAGGCACGTTACAAGGATGGACAATGCAGTATGACAGGTATGGCATGGGCCATACCAACTTTTAGGAGCTGGAGTTATCAAACTGTCATATCAACTATGGAACCAACGACACCAATTTGGAATCAGCTATACCAACTTGGAATATTTTTTTAAGCTCAAGACCTGTAACTCTGAAATGAATTGCGCCGCGGAGCGGCGCGAAAATTTTGAGTCCTATGCCCTGGATATGCTTTCTCATCAATGCCTCGCATTGCGTATGGTGCGGACCTCTAAAATTCCTATATCGTGCGCTTAAAGGAAATAGTTCACCTTCGTGAAATTTTTCAAAACACGATTTTATTATATTTTTAATACAGTTTCTTTTTTTCTTTTCAAAAATGGTCCTACATCGCGCCAATTCAGGACAGAAGGTCGTAAATTATTAATGTTATGGTGTGCGTTATTGGTCTGCGCATGCTCCATGCAGTGCTGGCACTCTCAGACGGTACGGTATATCGGTATATCATATATGCGCCGCATTCCTTCGCCAAAAAGTCAAATATCTTCGGGTGGAGAGTCTTTTCAGCCAAGAAAAGTTGCATATAGGATTTCTCAACGCGGGCTACATAACTGCTATTTCAGTTCAAAATCCCATGTTGAAGGTGAACTTTTTCCTTTAAAAGTGCGGTAAAAGTGCTAAAGTGAACTATTTTGCCCAATTATATAGGAAAGTAGCAACATAACACATATATGTGCCGAGAAACGGGGCGATTTTTTTTAAAGGGCCCTCCTGGCCTCCAGGGGGGGGGGGGGGGGCACCCTCCTTGGTTACGTGCCTGTATTCGTGATCAGCGTGTCAGAATTTACTGTGGGCAGAAGTTTGGGGCAAATATGAATACGTGCCGAATCCATCGCTGAATTAGTCGCAACTTCACGGACGATATATTTTTCTGAATGATTCCGGCACAGGACACTCCATGCTTATTTGTTGTTTATTCTGGGACGGAACGTCCTTGGGGGTCTTCGGCGACGGTTTTCCAGTTGGAGAACCCCTTCGTTCTCGACACACTCCATTTATCCGCGCTCCTTATCAGCAATACTATAGAAAACCGATGCTTACTAAATGTCACCCTCAAAATAAAAGCAACACTACCCTTCGTAGATTTTTCCCTGCTAATTTAGGAGTTTAACATTTATTTTGCGGATGCGGCGTGATAACCAGACTACTTTTTCTTATTTTTTTCTGTGAAACAGGACTCCCTTGGAACGGCTTCACGCACCGGTGTAAATTCATCACTGTTCTTTTTATTTTCAGGAACTTGGTGAAACACGATGTCTTAGAATAGTTACAATTCTAAGAGGAATCGTATTTTTTCCGTTTCGTAAGTTTTATGCAAAATGCCATTGGCTTTATTTACAGCCTCTAACAACGTGCCCAGACAGGGTAGCCGGAAGATGAACGGGGCGGAAGCAACAACGCCAAATATGCAAACAGAAACATTTTAAGATACGACACAAATTAAATGGTACAAAAGTGAACAACGAACGACTAATTAATAATGTAAAAATTCGCGACAATAACATAACGATACAAAAAGAAGCAGGATCATTTATGTTATACCGAAAGGCGTACACAAAGGGCTTTAGGTTAAAGGGACATTGCCACCTTTCTGAAAGTTGTCAAATATACGCCGGTTGTACCCGAAAATAGGAAGCAAGTGCTGCTGAAAACGATGGTGATATGTTTTTTTTCTCGAAAACGACACTTAACTTGATAAAAATTAAGTTGTTTAAATTTGGGATGATGACGTCATATTGAGCTCTAGAGAGCTATATAGAAATCCGTTACGCTGCCAAAATATGGCACATTTTTTTCTAGACAATTCTGGCGCTTTGAATACAAAACCAACCAACCATTGAAACGTATGCTTCTTCGTACACCACCGTCAAACTAGGAGCAGATTTATTCCAAATGTAGTTTGATATTTGAGGCATCTCGATTTCGCTGAAAATTGATACACTGACCATATCCGATACGCTGATCACGAATCCAATGTTTTTGATCTGGGATTGTTTCGTACCTTACGAAATACGGACGGTCATACATACATACGAACAGGGACGTCGGAACTATGTTCAAGTTGGGGGGGGGGGGGGGGGAGGGCGGAGGCATTCTGAAGTCGATTCTTTCCATGCAACGCCCATAGGCGTAATGGTAAAATCAAAAATGTTGGGGGGGGGGGGGGGGGGGGGGGGGGCTGCCCCTCCCCCCCTGTTCCTACGCCTATGCATACGTAGGTCCGCCGGGTATCTCGATTTCGCTGAAAATTGTTCCACAAACCACATCCGATGCGCTGATCACGAATCCAATGTTTTTGGTCTTGGATTTTCGTATCTTACGAAATACGGACGGTCATACATACGAAGGTCCGCCGTGTATCTCGATTTCGCTGAAATTTGGTGTACAGAGTACAGACCATACAGCATACTTAGGACACTGATCACGAAATCTTCCGTTTGATATTCCGATTTTTATTCTTGATGATTTTATTTCGCAGACAGTGTAATGCTTTCTACATTTATTTTCGTATCGCAGTGCAGGAAACAGTTAACAGTATCATACACGACATTGTGCCCACCCTTGACTAGCCAGATGCAACAACCTGATCAACTATTATCAAACCGAAATGTGCTTCCTTCACGAATAATGCGACAAAATGCATCCTTTGGTTACCAAAACCACACGACAGTGTCCCTATTCAGCCTTTACCGAGCAAAATAAAAAAGGTACCGTACAACACAGCCATCCAGATTATTTAAATGAGAACGATCTGCTTCAGGCAAAAACGCAGGTGAAGGGAAGGGAAATAGGCCGGCCGGAAGCGGGCGGCCACCTTGTTGCGCTCGGTCAGCTGGCCAGCTCTGCCTGCCTCCTCCGAGGGACGCTTGGCCGCTAAGCTCGGCTCCGACTCGGACTGGGGCAGACGCTTCTTCACTGCCTGTGGGTAGATGGGCGGTCAGCTCATGGGGGGGGGGGGGGGGGCTCGGGTCATGGCACGACCACACCAACATACAGTACAACAACCAGCGTACAACAACCAGGGTCAGACACAGCAGCAGGTCACAGGGGTCAGACACAGCAGCAGGTCACACGGGTCAGACACAGCAACAGGTCACACGGGTCAGACACAGCAGGTCACACAGGTCAGACACAGCGGCACGTTACATGGGTCAGACACAGCAGCAGGTCGCACGGGTCAGACACAGCGGCAGGTCACACTGGTCAGACACAGCAACAGGTCACACTGGGTAAGACGCAGTGGCAGGTCACACAGGGTCAGACACAGTGATAGGTCACACAGGGTCAGACAGTGGCAGGTCACACAGTGTCAGACAGTGGCAGGTCACACAGGGTCAGACACAGTGGTAGGTCACACAGGGTCAGACACAGTGACAGGTCACACAGGGTCAGACACAGTGGCAGGTCACACAGGGTCAGACACAGTGGCAGGTCACACGGGGTAAGACGCAATGGCAAGTCACAGGGTCAGACACAGTGTCAGGTCACACAGGGTCAGACACAGTGGCAGGTCACACAGGGTCAGACACAGTGGCAGGTCACACGGGGTAAGACGCAATGGCAGGTCACACAGGTTCAGACACAGTGGTAGGTCACACAGGGTCAGACAGTGGCAGGTCACACAGGGTCAGACACAGACACAGACACAGTGACAGGTCACACGGGGTCAGCTGATGCAGCGGCATGTCACATGGGGTAAGACACAGGGTAACACACTTTCTGTCAGTGCACCATGTTATGTACAGTATGACGTCACAGCATCACATGGTAACATCAGAAAAACAGAGGCATTGTGCACCAGGGCAGCATTTCCATATGTCTTCTGATGAAGCCTGTATTATTATAAATAGGTTAGGTTAGGTTGCATTAATACATCGGACAACTTATTATCGCTGTAGGGTTAGGTTTTGTCTACAAGATGGTCTGGGGGTCTGGGGGCAACAGATCCCAGTAGGACTGCAGCGCAGTGAGCGGATTGTTCAAATGTTGGTCCCTGCAACCGTAATTGCTGTAAAGGTTAGGTCAGGTTTGATTATGTTATTATAATTGTTTCCTGACACACCCTGGTTAGGTTTAACGGCTTCTTCAGCAGAAATATGGAAATTTTGCCGTGGTGCACAATGCAGCTGCTTTTATGATGTTACCAAATACCATATGCTGCCATACTGTGAATTACACGGCACACTGACAGGTACCTGCCTTAGTCGAAGATTACCTACCTGTATCATTTTTTGTCAAAGAACCTTACATTTCCATAATTTATAATTTTGCTCACTGAACAATGAACATCATCACTAGCAAACATAATTGATAGAACACCACTGGCGGATACAGTTGCAGTGGAATACCAGTGGGCATAGCCCTGCCAAATGTGAATAATAAAAAAAAATGCAGAAAATTGGCATGTTTCAGCATTTCATATACAATATAAGCAACTTTTATTTGGTGAAATGTGTTTTGAAATCCTCCTCAGAGTAACAGAGAAGTACAATTTCCTCCTTTTTTTTTTTTAATGTGTCAAAACCTTCTTTTCAATCTTAAAATAATGGCATGTGGCACATTTTCCCACTCAATGTTGTGCAAAGGTATCCGTCATAGGCGTCTGATTACCCAAATGATTTATCCTAATGCTAAACAAATTACCTTTTGTCTGGCTTATGCTCTTGTGATATTTGAAACGATAATCACAGCATAATTAGTGAATACGTTGATAGGAAAATAGGAATCTGTTGGGCTGTTGGCTGTTGGTAAATGAAATAGCATGACGACTCACCTGCACGGATGGAGTTTCCTATTCACATGGTGTGGCCACTGCCCCACCAACTTTGTGTTATGCCCCACCAACTTTTGTCAGATTTGAAGGTTTCCTGGCATTAATATGGCAATTTTTCACCTCAATAATGTAAAACATCCGGCCAATATGGCATTTTGCCCCACCAACGATTTCTGATTCCATGACGAATCTTCGTCCCGCATTTCTTCGTCGGACATTTCTTCCTCCGCATTTCTTCGTCCGCAAATCTTCGTCTCCGCATTTCTTCGTCGCGCGTTTCTTCGTCTCGCATTTCTTCGTATCCGCAAATATTCGTCTCGCATTTCTTCGTATCCGCAAATATTCGTCTACGCAATTATTCGTATCGCAAGTCTTCGTCTACGCAAATCTTCGTCTACGCAAATCTTCGTCCGCAAATCTTCGTCCGCAATTCTTCGTCCGCAATTCTTCGTCCGCAAATCTTCGTCCGCAAATCTTCGTCCGCAATTCTTTGTGCCTACTCTTACGAAGATTTGCGTAATTATCAGCGCTTCCGTGGCGATGTTTTTGAGAAGCTCATATATCTGCAACCGCACGTCCGATTGACAAGCGGACTTCTTTGCTGAGCAGCCCCATCTAACCTACCTGTTTGAGACCAGTGCCGACTCATGCGGATGACTACCACTGCGCGTGGCGCGTGCCGCGTGAGGGGTGTTGAAAAGTATTTTCTCGCAATAACTCTGCAACGGCTGGGCAGATTATGTGCAAATTTCGTGTGTGGTTAGGTACCCCTCAGCCACCACTTTCACACAACTCAGGGGTGGGGT
>JAXIVJ010004068.1:0-2500 GCA_036785665.1 Chirona hameri
CAGGTCCCGGCACAGGTGGCGGCCTGAGGTGTCTGCTGAACACGGGTACCGGGAGCCGTGTCAAGTCCGGTGGTAGCTGGTTGTACTGCTGCGGGCGCACGGCTAAGGAAGCGCCGGCGGCCCATCTCCGTTCGGGACCTGGGCACATACAGACTACCGTCCTGCCTAGTGTGACGGTCACGGGTGTCCCGACACGCGGACGAGGCCGCTGGCCAGCGCCTCCGGCTCGCCAGGCGGCGTGCCTTATGTACCAGGCACAGTGTGTGGTACTGCACCAGGTCGCCAGCACTGAGCCAACCGAGTTTCTCTAACAGATCCGATACATGATCAAATTTTTTGCGGGCCGAAAATAACTTTTTGCTGCATAGTTAATAATTTGTTGGATCCGGGATAAGTTTTCTGTGTACCATTGCCGTACACGGATATACAGTAACGGATCTGTGAGAGAACCAAGGCGCTGACCAGTTCGGAGACAACAGAGAGTGGCAGGTGACAGCGCGTCCGTGACTGGTTCCGTGACTGTCTCGTGATTGTCTCGTGACTGTCTCGTGACTGGTCCGTGACTGTCCGTGACTGGTCCGTGACTGGTCCGTGCTGCTCCGTGGCTGGTCCGTGACTGTCTCGTGACTGGTCCGTGGCTGGTCCGTGACTGGTCCGTGATTGTCCCGTGACTACTCCGCGAATGGTCCGTAACTGGTCCGTGACTGGTCCGCTAACCTGTACTTGAATGATCCGTAACTGATTCGTCATTGGTCGCTAACTTCGATGATTTGTGAATGGCCTATTTAGCTATGTTGAATTTAAATGAGCGATAGCTCTCGACATTTCGCTCGGTCGGAGATATGACAAGCTTGCGATGCAAATATTGGTTGAGATGAAAGTACCTAGCATGAATAACACATCCTGTTGAAAATTTAACAACTTCATTCAGAAAACGAATAGGACCAATCCAGTTCGAAATGATCCGGCCGAAATTTCTCCAGTTTCCGTGCAGATTCGAAGCAGGATGGCATAACCGGGATTTGTAAATTGACCACAATGAATCTTCAAATATTTTGATGAGTTATTCAAATGTCAAAAAAGCGGTAGATGAATACAGTTTCCTCGTATTTGCGTCGTCATTTGAATTAGAATGTTACTGAAAGGCCCACCAACAGTACTACAACCAATTTGTAGCCCAAATAAATTTTTAAAGGGAATAGATCACCTTGAAAGTTGTCTTGAAATTTAGCCATACGTGCATCTTGAGCTCAAAACTACGAATATGACTTTCGTTTGGACAACTGATGGATATATGTGGAGAAATAAGTAAGTTTCTCTTTGCATTTCGCGAGAAATCGTTAAGACAGCAGCTGGCGTTCTGGCTCCGCCTGACGCCAAGTACAGAGTCTATGACAAGGGCGCCGCCGCGCCGCCCGAGGGGCTGAGCGGATATTAACGAGGCGTCGTGATCAGAGACTACATGCCAGAGAGTGTACCTGCTCTCCGGCCGCGAGCGTTCATGTCCCGATCGTGGCTCGGAACAGTGTACATGAAACCGGGGCCACTAGTTTCTGTGTCGAAATTACTTAACGTAGGGAGGTAATGTCTTCACCACAACCCATTTTTAGATCTGCTCTACAAATCTGCAATCTCAGTCAAAACCCCATGTTAAAGGTGAACTATTCCCTTTAACACGCGCCCTGGAGGGGGGGGGGGGCGAAATCCGCCCACCCCTCCGGTTTTTCGAGGATAGCCGGCGCGCAGCGCCGCCGTTTTTTGTATACCTGTTAAGAAATGAACTTCCCGCATTATGTAAAATTCTTGGCCTCAGGTCATCTCAGGTCAGGTCACCAGACCAGGTCACGTGATGACCTCAACTCCAAAACGTTTGCAGTAGTACCACAGCCACAGTTTTACGCCGATCGGTTTCAATCTTGCAGGACTTCATAAAGTCATGAATACCAACAATTTGATAATCTCGGATTTCTAATATCGGTGACCTAAGGTCAGGTCAATTTTGTGACCGCCAACACTGATTTATCAATAACTATCGGCATAATGAAGATAGATAAGAGTAAATGGTACCAATATGTTTGTCTCGTCGTGACACGTCTCCCAATATGCAACATGACCAACTTGGGTCACCACTTGACCTTGACCTGAGGTCAAATTTATCAATTGATCTAACCCGGTCACCATGATAATGATTCGAAGCGCCTTGACAAGACACACGCGATGGCGTAAACATTATTGATTTATCTTTATTAGGTAAAAGGTTATTTGGGGAAAACAGTTTTGAAAACAAAATCACCATTTTGACATATTGCATTTTTCAATGACTTTCGATTGCTTTTTTTCGTTTGCTGCTAACTATCATAGTTCCCGAGATATTTGGGGGTGTTCTAACCGAAGTCTTGAAAACTTGAAAATCTGACCCTTGATGACCTCTGGTGACCTCAATATTGACCTGCAAAAAAAATGCACGAAATACTTTCGAAAGAGCTTGTCTCGAGCTATC
>JAXIVJ010004068.1:7500-15000 GCA_036785665.1 Chirona hameri
CAGTTGTAATGTTTGTAGCGGAAGCTTTCGAACACTACTGTGCTCTTCGTCAGCCTGGTTGGGGTACACAGTTCACACACTCAAAACAATATTTGAAATTATAAACACATAAGCACAGTGGATTATTCCTCTAGATCCTCTAAAAGGCGGATTTGAAAGTCACGCCATCCCTAACCTTTCCTTCCTAAACTTCCCAACCACCTAGAACTACAAATACCCGTTAACAGACCATGCAAAATTATTAGTATACCAGCCACCATGCCTCTCCTTCTAATCATAACAAATCAAAAGAAAGCTTAACATAAACACGTACAGACGCATACACATACACATTTGGTTCACACGCATACACATTTCATTCGTAATATGTAGGTATACAATATAAAGGTAATTCGCATTACGTACATTTCATTCGTATTCGCAGTGATTCGCTGTGACATTCGTAATATGTCTATATATATAATAGACAGGTAATATGTAACATTCGTAATGGGGTCGAATTCGCCGTGACATAGACTGCACATTCGGTAACACTACAAACACGCCTCATACATACATACAATGCACCTTTTAACCTACATCAATATTTTCTTACATACAAGACACATATCCTAATATTGTATTGTATATCTCAGATGTTTATTCTGTCGCCTACACACATACACACACGTACCCATACAAACGCACGTTTATATACATATATATATATATATATATATATATATATATATATATATATATATATATATATATATATATATATATATATATATATATATATATATATATATATACATGTAGCTACAATCACATACACATACATATATGCTCTAACTACCACTGCGTAGTGTCAAACAGGTTGTGGGGCTGTTAGGGAGCAGAGTTTCACGTTCCCCGTATTTTTTACTCTTGCACCTTATAAACGTCCGGAACCTGCCATCCTGGTAAAACATTCATGCAATTGCCTCTCGGTACTTTAGATATATAATAGCCCTCCTTTATCTTGCGTCTATGCCAATTGTTCTCATAACAAACTATTCTGACTTCATCCCAGGCAATCTCATGCCCCGTCTCCAAAACATGCTTCGAAATGCCAGTATGATCCTCATTCCCCTTGCTTATCGCCCGTCTATGATCCATCTCCCTTGTCCCCAGCTTCCTACCAGTTTCCCCGACATAAATCATACCGCACTGACACTGATATTGATATACCACATCTGCCTTGCTTTTCTTCCCCAGCCTGTCTTTCGCCCTAACCAATCTGTCCCTCAAACTGGCACCCGGCTTTGTACTGATTTTCGCATAAGGTTATAAAATCCTCGTCACTTGTTCGCTTTCACCTTGAACGTAAGGAATGCATACATACGGACGTTCCCTTGCCTCGTTGCCGCGTTCTCGCTCTCCTCGCTGACTCTGATCACCCTGACTCGGTCTATTATTACTAGCCGCACCCCTATCCCTGGTCCCAAACTGCCTCTGCGATGCTTTGATAAACCTCCTCGGATACCCATTCTTTGTCAACGCCTGCCTGACATGATGATCCTCTTTCCTCCTTGCCTCCTCTGTGGTGGAGCACCTCGCTGACTGTGTGAAGAGTGTGCGTAGAACTGAGGTCTTGTGTTGGGTACTGTGGTGTGACGTGAAGTCTAGGTACTTGTCCGTATGTGTATGTTTCCTGTATACCTGTGTTTCCATGCGCCCGTCACCTTGCCTGTGCACCCTAACATCGAGAAATGGTAAAGAGCCATCCTTTTCGATCTCGTACGTGAACCGGATCGTATTGTGCTGTGAATTTAGAACCAATCAAGCATACTTCTGTAGAATGCTTGATTGGTTCTACAGAAGTATAATGAAAATATGGCAAATATTTTACTGCAGCCCATGATAGAAATATGGATATAATATTATCTAAATAGAATGGGAAATTGTATTAATATCAAGACAATCATTGCATATGACACGGGAAAGCTAACATAGGTGGACATGTTTTGTCATAAAACACTTGATCAGCACCTTTTGATTAATTGTGTAAAATTGCATCTTGCCTAATGAAGCCTTATGATGAAACACGTCCAACTATGGGTCTGTTCCTGTGGCGCCTCTAACCTCCTCCAAGTTGCTCCAACTTTCAACTGCCCTAGGCGTACACAAGGGTGGGAGGGGGGTGGGGGCAAATGGACCAATGCCTCCCGCCACCCCCCCCCCCCCCATGAAGGTCTGTATGTGCCCCTTTGGTAAACAATTTTTTTTTAAAGTTGGGCTATATTCCGCTTTTGCACACCTTTATATAGGTAACTTGAATTAACATTTCAGTTTTAATGGCGGAGTCATTGCGGTTGGTTGAGGGGATTGATGGGTGATAAAAAATACGATTGTTAGGTAAGTACTGAGAATGTCCCTGTTTTGAGTGAAGTTCTAATTAAATCAGACGTGTAGAATTAGTATAAAATATTTTGTTTTCCTATATAAAGGTGTGCAAAACCGGAATACGACCAAAAATTGTTGAAAATATGCCCCTAAAAAAATATATTGGGTCAAACCTTGTGAGTTTTTTGGGTTGGGGTACTTTATGCCGCCCTGAGCAAAAATTGCCCCCTCCTGGAGTGAATCCTGTGTACGCCACTGGCAACTGTTCTATCCTATTGCACAGACAGTTGCAAGTTGGAGCAACTTGGAGGAGGTTAGAGGCGCCACGGGACCAGGCCCTATGTCAGCTTTCCCGGGTTGTTTGTCTAATGGGGAAATGGTAATTTTCTTGTAAAAAAAGATGCATCAACAATGCAAGTTAACTGCTGTTAAACTGGGCTCGTCATAACCAGTGGCGTACCCAGGATTCACTCTAGGAGGGGCAATTTTTGCTTAGGGGGGCATAAAGTACCCTCACCAAAAAACAACTCAGGATTTGGCCAGCTATATTTTTTAAAAGGGCATATTTTCACCATTTAAAAACATGATCTAAGGGACACGTACTTCAGGGGGGAATTGCACTGTTTGCCCCCCCCCCCCCCCCTTGTGTACGTCTATGGTCCCAACCTCATGCTTTTCCCATATTCCTACATTTCATCCAAATCTGAAGGTAAAGTTCCATTGTTTGGTTGTGTCAAAATACTGTACTGTTCACGCTATGCATGGTGAAAATCAAATCTTCGGTCACATCAAAATAGCTTACTTTTCCTGCCAATACTTTGGAGTGTTTTAGTGTGTCAATATTGTCTACACTATGATAACATGAAAGTCCACTGTTAGAACCTGACTGAAGTGTGCAGCCAGGGAGGGGATGAAGTACAGCCTTGTGGAGAAACTTTATATAACCATCATGCATTATTTTGGCTTAAATATTTATATTGTTGCAACAAATTTTGTATTTTAAAACATTGATACATCTACTGTGAAGGACTCTAACACAGCCATCATGTTTTATATTAGTACAGACAATAGTTTGTAAGGCTGGGGCATGGATCAAACCAATGTTTGATATTTATATGTATAACACATATACATATCTTCCATAGGTGTAGATTTATATACTTTTGGGGTGGGCCTCGCCCCCCCCCCCCCAATGTTGAGTTTGCCCCCCCCCCCCCCCCCCCCCAATGGTACCCGCTCGGCCCTCCCAATGTTTTTGGCCGCTGGCGGATCCAAGAGGGGGCAAGGTGGCCAAGCCTCCCAAACCGCCTGAAAAGGGCAACGAATTGACACGTTTCCTATTTCAAAATAAAGTCTACGCAGCTTTTACTACGAAAACTTGTTTTAAATCTCCTCTTTATGTATAAAGATGCGAAATCCGGTGAATTGTTAATATACTTGCAATGTTCTATTTTTAGGGCATTTTTCCGAAGAAATGTTTTTTATTGATTTCTTTTAAATTATTTTGGGGGTCAAAAACCAAAGTTTTCACAAACCCAAAAATAAATTTTGTAGCCCTTGCCATTTGCTATTTTCTGACATTTGGTATTGCATTTTGCTCAAAATATAGAATTTACATGCTCTCTTAAAGTGTAGCTGATTTTTTTATTCGCCAAATTCGTGTGTAGTGACACCACTAAATTCGTGATATCTCGATTTTTTTCTCGACAAAATGTCTTCATTTATGCACAGAAGACGTAAAATTGGTGTAGGAGAAGGTACTCAAAGTTTAACGTTGATATCGCTATTGGTTTTTGAGCTATTGCAAAAATTCGTCAGGGCGAGATATTTGCCCCCCCCCCCCCCGTCATTGGCAGGTTAACATTGCCATTTTACTAAGTAAGGGTTCCAAGTAAGGACTCGGGCCTTCTGGCGGATGCAGACCGGCCCAAAACGTTGGTTTGAGGGGCCGTCCGACAGATTTCCAAAACTCATGAGATTTCGTCTGTTTTTGCATTATGAATTGATTACAAATGCTGTCCTTTCTACACAAGGCGCGGAAGGGCCTCGTAAGCAGACCAATTCCCGCGCCGATGGCGCGCAAATAGGCCCCTCTGGTCAGTGACGGCGCACCTCTGGCCAGTGACGACGCCCCTCGGGCCAGTGACGGCGCCCCTCTGGCCAATGACGACGCCCCTCTGGCCAGTGACGGCGCCCCTCTGGTCAGTGACGGCGCCCCTCTGGCCGGTGACGGCGCCCCTCTGGCTAGTATCGGCGCCCCTCCTGCTAATAACGGCGCCCCTCCGGCCCGTGACGGCGCCCCTCTGGCCAGTGACATCTCCCCTCTGGCCAGTGGTGGCGCCCCTCTGGTCAGTGACGGCGCCCCTCTGGCCAGTGACGGCGCTCCTCTGGCCAGTGTCGGCGCCCCTCCTGCTAATGACGGCGCCCCTCCGGCCAGTGACTGCGCCCCTCCAGCCAATGAAGGCGCCCCTCTGGCCGGTGACGGCGCACCTCTGGCCAGTGACGGCGCCACTCTCTCGCCGGTGATTACGCCACTCTGGCCAGTGACGGCGCCCCTATGGCCGGTGACGACGCCCCTCTGGCTAGTATCGGCGCCCCTCCTGCTAATGACGGCGCCCCTCTGGCAAGTGGCGGCGCCCCTCTGGCCGGTGACGGCGCCCCTCTGGCCGGTGACGGCGCCCCTCTGGTTAGTGACGGTGCCCCTCTGGCCAATGACGGCGCCTTATGGCCAGTGACGGTGCCCCTCTGGCCAGTGACGGCGGCCTTCTTGCTAGTGACGGCACCCTCCTGCTAATGACGGCGCCCCTCCGGCCAGTGACTGCGCCCCTCCGGCCAGTGACGGCGCCCCTCCGTTTAATGACGGCGCCCATCTGGACAGTGACGGCCAGTCACATTTACTCAGTATTGTGTACCTAATTGGCTCCGAATAATGGGCTATGTAATAAGAAACCTAAGACACTGTAATGACGGCGCCCCTCTGGCCAGTGACGCCAAATGACAAATGACAGTGAGGTCAGTGAATGACTCCAAATGACGCTGTTTCAAAATGTTTTTTGTTGTGCTTGTGCTATTGCGTTAGCAGTATTATTTGTGTTGACGTCATCATTTGTCGTTCACGTTGTTGTTCACGTCATCACGTTGTTCATGTTCAGTCAATTGTTGTGTTCTATGTCGCCATATTGTTTTTTTTAAGGTAATTGTTTTTCTTTTCTTTTCTGCAGACCGCCAACGTTCAGCCTCCGCATAAAGGTCGCCGTGATTGACTTCTCGGCTCATATGGGCCGGACTATGCGCGGAATGACGAAGGCACTGTGAAGTGAGGACATACCGCTAACCTTTTTATAAATTGTCTTTCTGTCTGTCATCTGTCCTCAATTGCAAAGCGCCGGTATGGCCAGCAATGCACGAGGGATTGAGCTCTCCTATTACATCTCAAAATGCTGTTCATGTCATGTAACTAGCTGTGGTCCTTGGTTGTCCGGTTGTCTTCCGGACTGTCTCTCCGTTGTTTAATGTCGTACAACCAAAGGACATAATGCACGTGTTGATGCCCTACCATTATTACATTTACGCCAGGCATTATACCTCGCTTACATCGCTGTTTCAAAACAGTGCGGTGCTTCAAACGGGTGTCGGACTCCTGCATCGTGAAGCCCATCAAGGTGCCAAAAACCTTTCTGAACGTTCGCCCGATTCTGGCTGAGATCGTGGCGATGCGGAAACGGCGGGACATCTGCGGCCCCATCGTTCACTAGGACGATCCCCGCCGGTCGAGTGGGCCGTACGGCCATCGGGCTCCAGGCTCAGAAGAGTCGAAGGAGACTTCTCGACAGCAGCTGGACAGAGCACTCCCGCTTCAACGACAGCGTCCAGTGAAGCTGGAAACGGAGGGATTCGACCCGGTATGTGGTGATCAGGCACGTTGCCAGGATTTTTATCAGGAGTGGGGTGGGGAGCACGTCGGTGATAGAAACAAATTTCGCTCCTCAGACATATGTTGTTGAGGGGGGGTTGGTCGTCAGAGAATCTCATTTTATCTAGTGTAAATACATTTTCCCCGGTGGGGGGGGGGGGGGCGCAGGGCCCCGGTAGCCACCCTTTTGTCTACGTCCCTGGTGGTGAACAGCATTGCTTCGTGGTGCCAGTGTTGCTGGGTTGAAGCACCGGCTATGACACCTTTACAGTGTACAATGTATATAATATAATACTCATCCAGTACATCATTTGAGCATAGAACTTGGTGACTTGCAATGTGTTTACAGTACGGACATGAAGAGGGAAGAGCGTTTCAATTTACCTATACAATGACCATGCGGTAGCTTTTCGCGACGCCGGCACTGTCCAACACCTTACGGCGTTGTGCACCTGAAAGACGGGTCGCACGGAACTTGGACGTGGCACGAGAACGATTTTATATATTCAGATATTGCATTCAATCACATAGTATATTGCACTGTACATCCTACCGCTGAGTGTTAGCTCTTCTTGTTCCTGGTTCACCACAGGGAATACTCTGTGCGTAAGTATGAACGTTACATTCACAGTATATCCGTACAAAAGGTATTAAAAGCCAACACAGTTGCTCGCGCTCCTAGTCGCACAGACTGCGCCGTCAAGAGCGAACGCACACAGCGCCGCCACCGGGCTATACATCAACTAAATCTACATAGGACTTGCTCCGCGAGACAGGTCCACGATCCGCTGTCGCCACAGCCAGACTGGATATTGATTCGTCTCTGATTGCATCGATTATAATCGTTCAATCAAAATCCCTTGAATCAAAGAAGAATCGATTCACCACCGGATTTTTGTATTCATGAATCGTGATTGAATCAAAACTCGTGTAGCGTGCAATCGGGCTTGGCAACATTGCATCATTTCAAAAATTTCAACAAAAAAAGTCAATCAAAATTTTCCTGTTCTGTAAAATTATCTTCTGGACCCGATCGGGCCGCTGATTGCAATGACGTTAAAATCAGCGCTCTGGGACTTCATTTGCAATATTTAGAGCATATTGCAACATTTTGCAACATTTTGCAAACATTTCGAAAATTTGCAAGCGGGGGTTTCTCAACCTCCCGGATCGATTTACGGCAACGTCAACCCGCTATTTTTCGTGGTTTTTCAGAATAC
>JAXIVJ010004068.1:20000-62500 GCA_036785665.1 Chirona hameri
GGGTGGCCCGAGTTGTATATCGGTCCTGTGGCCGCCGGCTGTGTCCTTGGAGACCATCTGCGCCCTCTCACTGTCAGCCGGACAGTCTCATCAGGTGTTGATATGGTGGTTTGTTTATCAGCCGATCGGCAGGCCGGAATTTTGCGTTTTCGCATCTTGTTAGTGGTGAAGTCCAGGGACTGGTCTGGCGACGCTCCCTCCTCGCGTCGCGGGCAGATGTCCCGCCCCGCTTGACCGCCGGGTATTTGGCATCGGCCTGTCGGAAGTGGAATAGAGAGGGAGGCTCACTCCGACCCCTTGGCTATGTTTATATATCCGACAGATGACGATCTGGCAGGTGTCCGGCGTCTGGAGGTGACTCTGGTTGTCCAGCTGCTCTGGTTTGTTTGTTGTTTTTCTGTTTGCGCGCCCCGCGGCAGATTTCCGGTTCGGTCCTCTGTTGATGGGCGCTGGCGGCTCAGTTTGCGCACGTGGTGATCTGGGAGGTGACTCTGTATATGTCAGGCCGGGCAGGAGCATTGGGAAGGGGAGGGGGAGGTGGGAGAAAGGGCCCGCCGGCGTTTTTGTTTTGTTTACGCGACTCCGGTGGACGACGTGCCGGCGGATGGCAGGGGGCTGGTGACATGCGGCTGTCGGGTGGCAGGGCTGGTGGCCGACAGCGGCTGCCAGCCGGCTCCTCTGTCTCTCACTCTGCTAAGGCCCCCTTCGAACGGGGGGAGGGGTGTGTATATACAGGTGCGTCTGGGGGACGGCACGCTGCCTTGTCGGCAAGTGGGATGGGGAGGAGGGGTGGGAGGGTCGGGTGTCGCTGACCTGCTGGCGGTGTTTACACGTCTTGGATGGCGAGGCTGGTCGGCTAATGAATTTGTTTCTCCTCGAAACATGGCTGACGGTATTTGTATCACCACCGCCCGGGTTCAGGTGGTGAGCGGCGGAAAACTTAGCTGTAGTCCGAACCAAAAAATGTAAGCATCGTTGCATTAAGACCCCTTTCTTTTTGTTCTCCGGTTCCGCCGGGACGAAACTCAGACTGGCACTAAACCGCGATGATTGCCCATTCGCGTCTTCCAAGGGAATTTCGTTGTTTTTCGTGAGCCATACCATTTGCTTGGCTACATCTATGGTCAGGCTATGTTGCCGCATGAAATCGAATCCGATGATGGCATCATACATTAAATCTGGGCATAAATAAGCCTGATGCTCCCTCTTGTCCCTTCCCAGCGCGAATTCCAGAGTTGCCGCGCGGGTGACGGGTATGGTGTGGCCTGACGCGGACTTTAGTATCACCTGGACACTCCGTTCTTTCAGTGTCGCGGGCCGATGATCCACCATAGATGTTTTTACGATCGTAACCATCGAGCCCGAGTCGATCAATACGAAGGCCGGCCTTTCTTCAATCATAATTTTACATGTGCAGGTCTTCACAGGTTCCAATGACCCGGCCTTCCCCTTTGGTGTTGTCGTTCTGTATTCATCCGGCGGGCGTTTAGGCACCCCTTCATCCGGCGGTCTGCCGCCGCCGCCCGCCCGTCCAGCCACCAGTAGTGACACTTGGCGCTCCTCACCTCCCGCGGTCCGTTCCCTGGCTATGTTGGAAGGGGTTTTCTGCTGTCTGCTCGCCGGCTGCCCCCCTACTGCAGCCGGCGATATCCGTTTCCCTGGCGGGGTGCGGTGGTAACACGGCAGAAGCGGGCATAATGCCCTACTTGGTTACAGTTGTAACACCGACTCGGGTTGTTTTCCCGCTGGACGTAGTTTAGGGGTCTTGTTCCCTGTCCTCCATTACTCCCCTCGGGACGTCGCCATTCCTGCCGCCCCTCACTCCAGTTCTTGTTCCTGACTTGTCGCGGGAGGGGAAGTTGTTCCCCGTACCGCGTCTCATTGACACTCCGAAAGGGCGGCCTCCCCCCCCCCCCTCATGATCGCCGTCTGATGGTATCTTCTGTTTGACTCCTCTTGTTCACCGTCCCCGTCCCCCTCTTCCTCGTCCGAGGGCGCGACTTGTTCCCGGCGGGCCGGCTTGCCCCGGTGGGATTTCGGTGCTGCCGCTCCCTCTTCTCTGCAGTCCTGGATCGCTTTGGTATTTATCTTCTTCGTCTCCTCCCGCAGCTCCAAGGCTGCTACTATCTTCTCCACCAGCCCCGCGGTCGCCATGTCGGGTACGTCCCTCTTGTAGCAGCTCAACACCTCCTCTTCTCTGTGGCTGGATTCCACCACCTCTTCTTCGGCCGCCGTTTTCACCGCGTCGTCGAACGTCCGACACTTTTGCCTCCAGACCACCTGTCGCAAACTGCTACGCAACCCCCGCACGAAATTGGTCCTCCTCGTATAATCTAGCAGACCTTTTCTGGCTTTCCTTCTCGTGGTCTCCGCTGCCCTCTCCTCTTCCTCTGTTAGAGGTGGTTCGCCTTCTTCGCGTTTCACGCTTACTACTTCGGCCCCTAGGGCCCTCAATGATAGCTTCCGCACCGCCTGTGCCCACTCTTACACCGTTTTTGACCCCTGCGTCCCCGTATTGAGCAAATATTGATGCCATTGCTCTTTTCCCGCCGTCTCAAATCGGTCTTTCAGGACATCTTTCAGCTCCTTCCAGGTTTTAATTTTCCCTTCCGCCTTCAGCTGCTCCGCGTGTTCTCCCGCCTCTCCTCGAAGGCGGAACAAGCCGCCTTGAAGATGGCTTCCTCCGCCCATCCTGCGAATTCGGCTGCTCTTCCCACCATCTGGATCCATTCCTCTAGGTTTTGTTGTCCGTCGAAACTGTCGATCGATCCGATTACGCGTCCTCCTTTCTCCATGTTCCTGCAAAGGACGATCTTCGTTAGTCCTAGACTGGTACCACACTTCTACTTAGGCTCGTTCTGGGTTCTTGGGTATGTGCAACCCTGTTGACTTCTTGTTGACAACAACCTGGCCATGCCCCGCGTTGGGCTCCATTTTTTTGTAGCGTGCAGTCAGGCTTTGCAACATTGCATAAAACAAAAATCATTAAACACATTAAAAAAAATCATTTTTTCTTCTTATTTTCCTTCGGACCGATTTCAGGCCACTGATCCCAATGATGGTGGAATGAGGGCTCTGCGACTTCATCTGCAACAATTACAGCGAATTGCAACATCTTGCAACAATTTGCAACATTTTACAAATTTTGCATGCGGGGGTTCCTTGAACCGGCGAATCGATCTGAGGTATTGGCGATCCGCTATTTCTTGCCGTTTCTGAACTATCAACTTCCTTGGAATCCCGCGAACCTTTGTGAATTTCTAACATTGCAATGCGCTTCATCCGACCTCGCACAGAATTAATTTGTGATGAGGCTGGCCAGTCATTAGTCAACATATTGTGCCTCTTCACTGCTCAGATAGAGGAGTCATGGGGAGAACATTGGGTTTGGTCTGTGGCGGATTTCGGACAGGGTCCCTCTCGGTAGATCCCTCTGGAGTATGTCCTGATAGACGATCCGTCGCGACGCCCCTTTCCCCTATTAATTTATCGCAACCCGGCCCCTACTTAATCCCCCCACCCATTTCCCCTCACACGAAGATTTTTCCCCCTCCCCTCTCCGATATCGGCAGTCCCTCGCTCGTAGTCCTTCGCTGAGCGCCAACTCTCCCACTGGTCCTTAATGTATCCGACTCATCCCTTCATTCAGCCCTCACTGCATGCTATCATTCTTTCCTCCCTCCCAACTCTAATCCAAATATTCGGGTTGGCAACCCGACCCCTCCCTTTTTTGCCTACAACCCTCCAGTGGCGCTAGGAACTACGTGCGAGATTCCTTGACCGGGCGGGGCCTCACAAATCCTTTCTCCCACGTATTTTAAATGCCCTTTTCTCTTGTTTTCTCCTTTCTTTCATTTTTACCTTCACGATCTGTTCTGCAACTCGCAACCCATGCACCCCCCGACCTTCGGATCAAATTATAGGTCTTATGTCCCTCGTGGAGCTCCTCAGGCTGTACCGGGCGGTCGGGGAGCGCTATCGCAGAGATACCACGACGTGCGGATGAGGTTAAGATCGGTGGCGGCTTGGCGAGGGGGGAATGCCGCAGGGCGACTGAATATGTCCTTCGCGCTGGGCCGGGTGATTGCGATAAGCCGGTCGTGTGATAACGGCGGACGCTTAATCAAGTAGCCCTGGCACCGCGATCTCGGAATTTTTTATAGGTTACAGGTGCGACTGGGGGAGGAGGTTGGAGTGAGACGGGGGAGGCATCAAGCCGAATGTCGCAAGAGGTGACATTGCAGAGCAGATCTGGAAGGTAAAAATGAAAAAAGGAGAAAACAAGAGAAAAGGGCATTTAAAATACGCGGGAGAAAGGATTTGTGAGGCCCCGCCCGGTCAAGAAATATCGCACGTAGTTCCTAGCGCCACTGGAGGGTTGTAGACAAAAAAGGGAGGGGTCTTGTTGCCAACCCGAATATTTGGATTAGAGTTGGGAGGGAGGAAAGAATGATAGCATGCAGTGAGGGCTGAATGAAGGGATGAGTCGGATACATTAAGGACCAGTGGGAGAGTTGGCGCTCAGCGAAGGACTACGAGCGAGGGACTGCCGATATCGGAGAGGGGAGGGGGAAAAATCTTCGTGTGAGGGGAAATGGGGGGGGATTAAGTAGGGGCCGGATTGCGATAAATTAATAGGGGAAAGGGGCGTCGCGACGGATCGTCTATCAGGACATACTCCAGAGGGATCTACCGAGAGGGACCCTGTCCGAAATCCGCCACAGACCAAACCCAATGTTCTCCCCATGACTCCTCTATCCGAGCAGTGAAGAGGCACAATATGTTGACTAATGACTGGCCAGCCTCATCACAAATTAATTCTGTGCGAGGTCGGATGAAGCGCATTGCAATGTTAGAAATTCACAAAGGTTCGCGGGATTCCAAGGAAGTTGATAGTTCAGAAACGGCAAGAAATATCGGATCGCCAATACCTCAGATCGATTCGCCGGTTCAAGGAACCCCCGCATGCAAAATTTGTAAAATGTTGCAAATTGTTGCAAGATGTTGCAATTCGCTGTAATTGTTGCAGATGAAGTCGCAGAGCCCTCATTCCACCATCATTGGGATCAGTGGCCTGAAATCGGTCCGAAGGAAAATAAGAAGAAAAAATGAAATTTTGTATGTGTTTAATGATTTTTGTTTTATGCAATGTTGCAAAGCCTGACTGCACGCTACACTCGCATAGAAACAAGGCTGATTGAATCAAAAAGGCTGTGCAATGCTATTTCAATGGTGAGTCAAACGTGATTTGATCAAAAAATGTTTTGATTCTTTGAATCGGAAAGAATCATTTCTCAAAATGTTTATCCATGAATCAAACGGTGACTGAATAATTTATATTCCAAAATGAATTGTGATTGAATCCTTCCAGATACGGTGAATCAATAACCAGTCTGGCCACAGCATCAAATGCATCGCTGGCACGGCGCCAGCGACGTGCCGCCCGTAACATCCTCCACACCAGAAGAAGAGTGGTTGACTACTCTCGAACGAAACTTAAACTGCTGACACACAGTCACACACAAATATTAATTCCTAACTTCCTTCCTTACATGTCGTCTCAAAACAAAAACTTCAACTAGGCCAGGCACACAGCATATGAACGCAACCAAATTACGCAAACTTCACGGCGAGTAGCGGGGGAGGGAACAGGCTCGACCGCCTACCGCCACAGGAAACCTACACTGATTCGTCTGCGCTGTCATCAAGCATCACATTAACGTCTAAGTTGTATTTGCAATCAATGAGAATGCAATGCAAGTTCCGGAAAAAAACAGACGTTTCGACAAACATGATGTCTTCGTCAGGGCAAAATTATAAATATTTGAATTCTAAAGATATTTAAGTCAATCAATCACAATCTGATTCATGCAAACCTGGTGCCGATTGTGATTGCTTGACTTAAATATCTGTATAATTTAAAATGTATAATTAGCACTGACGAAGACGCTCTGTTTGTCGAAACGTCTGTTTTTTTATGAACTTTCATTTAATTGGCATTGATTGCGAATACAATGATCATGTCTGATACATTACCGTCTAAGTCAGGTACACTTGACACGGTGCTACATCCGCCCGGGTTTCAGCTCACACTGACTGGTGCTCTATCTATATATCTATGCTAAATGTTAAACCAATGCTAAATGCCAGACCAGGACACCCTACAGCACGCCGCTTGAAGTTCTCCGAACCCCCGGTACTGGCCCCTGGGGTCGAGCCACTTGCGTCGGATGGCCATGACTATGCAGGATGACAGTGGCCGCCGGTTGCCTCTGCCCATCTTTCCATTTCTGAAACGAGGAAAAGGAATATGAAGTAGTTGGCCGAGCTGAACTGGGACACAAGTTGCTCTGGAGAACAAGTTGAGAATGATAATCGACAATGATGCCCCACCATTAGAGCAATGTGACAATTTGAACGATTCACTTGCGTTGGAAGCGATAGATGTTGTCGTTTTCTTGCATCTGAGTTGTGTTTGTGAATTGTCATTGCTGACACATGTAAATACATAGTGCCAGACAAACGCAATTATTTGGTGCGGAAACAAGCAGGCTATTTTTAAGCATTATTTCATAATGTGAAAGTGCAATTAAAGGTTTGCTTTGAGCTAAGCAGGACATGGGAGGGACAGCGACCCGGTAGCCGCCTTTCGCCGGCCTCAGGCTGTCACGTGACCGGGCATTAGTGCTGTACCACCCCTTGATCATTGTCAGAATCCGGATTCTAAAATTAGGACTGATGGGATGTCTGTGTCATGGGAATCAGCACATGTCTGCTGATTTACGTACCATAATGATAGTATTTTCCCAGACAGTTGGGCAGGTTCGACAAACTCACCGCCACAGCATGTAGTTTCTGTAGGCGTGGGGGGAGCGTTCAAGGCGCCGGGGTCGTTGGCGTTGACCGGAACGGCCCGTGTCTCGCTGTGATACAGCATCCCCACAGTCGCCGCTGCCTCCGTGAGGCAGACGGTGCGCATCGCCTGTAGCACATAGACAGCTGATTAGTTCATGAATATTATGTGAATATGAGGCAATAACGTTTCTAAACCGGCCACAAGCTTGAGTAAGTGAGACAAGATAAACAGATTATTCCTCTTTTTGATAAACGAGTAAACATGACAATTGACTGCTTTCCTTCATATCAGCAACGCTGTATATTGCAACAGGAACCATATAACCGCCAGTGCTGAGACATGATGAAACAACCAAGCATTTCAAATTGATATTTGAGTAGTGTCAAATGTGCCTAACCACGCATAGGTTTCTGCGTGTAGCCTTGATGGCCGGAAGGATAACACAACTGCAATAATATTATGCAAGATATGCTGAGAAGTGAACTGTTCGAGAGCGATGGTTAGAGGCAGGGGGAGGGTCGACCCCATGGTGTGTGGTCCTCCCCCGTCAGTATCGCTTCGGCCCAGCTACGCTACCCCCACCCCTGGATTAGCAGCAATTTAACATTAGCACAATCGGATTGTGTGTGGGGGGGGGGGGGCTTAAAGCTTGGTCTCCCTCCAGGTCCATATTATGTAGTCCCGATCACCTGATCGGTTTGCTCGTGGCCTTCTCGGCGCCATGTTGCCCGCCCGAGTCGCTCAAACTGTGATAGCCGTCTGACTGCGCGGGTTGCCACCTGAGAGTCATTCGGTATCATTTCGTTTCCTCTCGTATGTCATTGTTTTGTTGTTCGCGCACCGTTTCGTTTTTCTGATTTGATTGTTTGCCCATTTATATTGTTTGCCCATTTTGATTGTTTGCCCATACATTGTGGGCGTGAGTCAGAGGCGGCGGAAGAGGAGGGGGGGCAGTTGCCCCCCCCCACACAAAAAAAAAATCAGCCGAGGGGCACTTTGTGTTTGGCAGGGGCTGTGGATTCCAAGAGAAAGTCAAGGCCAAGGGAAGCCAAGGGGGGCTCTGGCCGCCTGAGGGGCGCTCTGGCTGCCTGAGGGGACGCTCTGGCCACCTGAGGGGGCACTCTGGCCGCCTGAGTGGGGCGCTCTGTCCGCCTGAGAGGGCGCTCTGGTTGCATGAGGGGCCTCTGGCAACCTGAGAGGGCGCTCTGGCTGCCTGAGGGGCGCTCAGGCAGGCTGAGGGGGCACTCTGGCCGCTTGAGGGGGCGCTCTTGCCGCTTGAGGGGGCGCTCTGGCTGCCTGAGAGGGCGCTCTGGCCGTTTGAGGGGCGACTCTGGCCGCCTGAGGGGCGCTCTGGCTGCCTGAGGGGGCGCTCTGGCTGCCTGAGGGGCGCTCGGGCTGCCTGAGGGGACGCTCTTGCTGCCTGAAGGGGCGCTCTGGCAGCCTGAGGGGCACTCTGGCCGCCTTAGAGGGGGGCGTTCTTGCCGCCTGAGGGGTGCTCTGGCCGCCTGAAGGGGCACTCTGGCTGCCAGAGGGGGCGCTCTGGCTTCCTGAGGGGGCGCTCTGGCCGCATGAGGGGAGCTCTGGCCACCTGAGGGGCGCTCTGGCAGCCTGAGGGGGCGCTCTGGCAGTAGCGGCGGAAGAGGGGACAGGGGGAGGGGGCAGTTGCCCCCCCCCCCCCCCCCCCCAAATTCAGCCGAGGGGAGCTTTGTGTTTGGCAGGGGCTGCTGGCCTGAGAGGGGGCGCTCTGTCGCCTGAAAGGGGCGCTCTGGCCGCCTGAGAGGGAGCGCTCTGGCCGCCTGAGAAAGGGCGCTCGGGCCGCCTAAGAGGCGGCGCTCTGGCCGCCTGAGAGGGGCGCTCTGGCTGCTTGCAAGGGGGCTCTCTGGCCGCCTGAGAGGGGGCGCTCTGGCCGCCTGAGAGGTGCGCTCTGGCCGCCTGAGAGGGGGGTGTTCTGGCCGCCGGAAAGGGGCGCTCTGGCCGCCTGAGAGGGGCACTCTGGCCGTCTGAGATGGACGCTCTGGGCGCCTGAGAGGGGTCGCTCTGGCCGCCTGAGAGGGGGTGCTCTGGCCGTCTGAGAGGGGGCGCTCTGGCCGTCTGAGAGGAGACGCTCTGGCCGCCTAAGAGGGGGTGCTCTGGCTGCTTGAAAGGGGCGCTCTGGCTGTTTGATAGGGGCCGCTCTGGCCGCCTGAAAGAGGGCCCTCTGGCTGCTTGAGAGGGGGCGCTCTGGCAGCCTGAGAGGAGGCGCTCTGGCCGCCTGAGAGGAGCGCCGCCTGAGAAGGGGGTGTTCTGGCCGCCTGAAAGGGGGCGCTCTGGCCGCCTGAGAGGAGCACTCTGGCCGTCTGAGATGGGCGCTCTGGGCGCCTGAGAGGGGTCGCTCTGGCCGTCTGAGAGGGGGCGCTCTGGCCGTCTGAGAGGAGACGCTCTGGCCGCCTAAGAGGGGGTGCTCTGGCTGCTTGAAAGGGGCGCTCTGGCTGTTTGATAGGGGCCGCTCTGGCCGCCTGAAAGAGGGCCCTCTGGCTGCTTGAGAGGGGGCGCTCTGGCAGCCTGAGAGGAGGCACTCTGGCCGCCTGAGAGGTGCGCTCTGGCCGCCTGAGAGGGGGGTGTTCTGGCCGCCTGAAAGGGGGCGCTCTGGCCGCCTGAGAGGGGCACTCTAGCCGTCTGAGATGGGCGCTCTGGGTGCCTGAGAGGGGTCGTTCTGGCCGCCTGAGAGGGGGCGCTCTGGCCGCCTGAGTGGGGGCGCTCTGTCCGCCTGAGAGAACTATTTGGCCGCCTGAGGGGCGCTCTGGCCGCCTGTGTTTCAAGGCCTCATCTTACATGGATTTGAAAGGAAATAGTATCCGTTCACGAAAACACATGCTAATTTGGATCAAGCAATATGCTAAACGTTTATATTTAATACACAAAAACGTATACTTCAACAGACCATAATTTAGCAGACTTGTAAATCGTCAGGTAGAAGCAAGGTCCATTGAAACCCTGTCGGATCTTTAGATACAAATATAATATTTAATGAGCAGCAAGGCAAGAAAACATTCCCTTTCGTTAGACAAAACGGTTGTTTATATCTATGCGAAGTTAACGTTTCATCCGATTCTATCCAGTTTATGAAACACTTGTTTATTTTCCACTTCAAATTGTATGTGATGTTTCACGCATCCCTATTTCAAAGCCAGGATGAACCATACAATATGTCACAAGCGCTTTGTGAAGAAAATAAAATTCGATCCGTTAGAATGGTTTTGTTAAGAAAGTTTGTTTTTGTCAGCGTTTGTACGTGTTGTTGGAACGTCTTTTTATCCGTATATTTTTGGGATCCGTTGGAACGGTTTCGTTTTTTGCAGCCTTCGTACGTGTTATTGGCACGGCTTTTCTTCGTATATTTTGACAATGCAATGGGCGGGGTCGATGGGGCCGCATTTGGAAGCGTTCGTGCGTGGATCCGTTGGAACGTTTTTGCTTCTCTCGTTGGAAGGTTTTTTCTTCAGTGTTCGTACGTGTTGTTGGAACGTTTTTTCTCCGTATTTTTGACAAATGCAAGGGGCGGGGCTGTGCAAATACATCGGAAAACTTATTTACGACTTATCTGCAAGATGGTCTGGGGGTCCGGGGTGGAGACAGCTCCCCCGGTAGGTCACAGCGCAAGGAGCGAATGAGAGCGGGGCGTTCTAAACGTGGTTCCCTGTGGCCGTAATTGCTGTAAAGTTTAGGTCAGGTTCGATTATGTTATAACAATTTTGTAATTACAATTTTGTTATCACAATTTTGTAATTACCTTTTTCTTATTCCAATATTTTAATAACATATCGAACCCAGCGAAAATTAGCCTGCCTACACATTGTTACTTATCTTGAAGGCATATAATGTTTCATCACTCTATCTTTTGCGAATATGTACCAAACTTCTATGAACCATCAACTCTCATTTGAAAAAAGTGCATTGGAATAGGCAGTTTAACTTGGCCCGGACGGCGAACTATTTAGTGTTCACGAATTCCCAAAAAAATCCCATCAATTTTCAACAAACAGGTATTTAATATATTACAGTGCACACATGAAACATTTATCTAAACCGTTTATTCATAATCAATCAATAAATGCTTCAGAAACCGTGATGCATTCCGCGGATTAACTTGGCCAAGGATGGTGACGTATTTAGTGTATGCGATTTGTTTCATTGACCGATCAGGGACGTTGTCACGCTTCTTGGAGCACTTACTTCATTGCTAGCCCTATGACTTGTTTACAAATAGCATTCAAACCAGAGATAGTGATGGATTATACTATTTGTCACCATATGTTAGCACACATTTTTAAATTTCCCATCAATTAATTTTTGCAATAGAAAATGTTGTTATTCACTTTTAAATTGAGGCACGATCAATTTGAAACCACACATGTGCAGGGGCGGATCCAGGGGGAGGGGCAAAGGGGCCATGCCCCCCCCCCCCCAAAGGTCCTGATATTATGTTTTGTCCCCCCCCCAACGGTCGGACGTACAGTTGTAAAAATTGCCTTCGCAGCAGTCAAAATCCAGCTATACACAGTGAAAAACTTGCAAATGTATCGCCGCTTCGCGGTATGACACAATGCGCAATTGCATATACAAATTTGGAAAATGGAAAAATAAATTCATTAAGCGTCTGGCAGTCTCTCCTTGGCGATACGTAATTGCTAGCCCCAAGGCCCATTCCCTTCATAAAATATTCACTTTCAAGCGGGCTACATGTTTAGCTAATCTGCCGAGTTCCGAAAAAAGGCAACGCGAACACAAAGACGCGGAGATCGGCACCCGGAAGCTGCTCCAGCGGTGCCCAACTTGCTGGACCGGAAAGTTATTAGTGACACCAGGCCAGGACCATCTCCCCAAGCCATCTCGCCCCAGGCTCCTCCAGATCCGTAGGGACCATTTATGTGCGGAAAAGTCGTTCTGCTTTTTATATTCTGCTTATATATATATATATATATATATATATATATATATATATATATATATATATATATATATATATATATATATATATATATATATATATGTGTGTGTGTGTGTGTGTGTGTGTGTGTGTGTTATTACGAGTGAGCGCGAAGCGCTCGCTCGTCTTTCCGTGATATATGGGACAAATCTGAATATGAGCGGCCCGGCCCGGCCCGGCCCGACCCGTGGCGACGCTTAGGAGAAGCTTATATATCTACAACCACACGTCCGATTGACAAGCGGACTTATTTTCTGAGCAGCCCCATCCAACCTACCCTGTTTGAGACCGGTGCCGACTCATGTGGGTGACTACCACTGCGCGTGGCGCGTGCCGCGTGAGGGTGTTGAAAAGTGTTTTCTCGCAAAAACTGCAACGGCTGAGCCGATTGTGTGCAAATTTGGTGTGTGGTTAGGGACCCCTCAGCCGCCAACTTTCCACAAGTCAGGGGTGTGATGCCTCTGCACGTGCGCACGTACACACCCATATTGTATATCTCGGGAACGGCTGAACCGATTGCGTTATAATTTGGTGTGTGGTTAGGGACCTCTCAGCCGTTGCCTTTCCACAAGTCAGGGGTGGAGTTCCTCTGCACGTGCGCACGTGCTCACCCCTATTCTATATCTCAGGTATGGCTGAGCCGATTGTGTTCAAATTTGGTGTGTGGTTAGGGACCTCTCAACCGCCAGTTTCCCACAAGTCAGGGATCAGGGGTGCCTCTGCACGTGCGCACGTGCACACCCCTATTCTATATCTCAGGAACGGCTGAGCCGATTGTGTTCAAATTTGGTGTGTGGTTTGGGACCCCTCCGCCGCCGCCTACCCACAAGTCATGGGCGGGGTGCCTCTGCACGTGCGCACGTGCGCATTTTTTTTGCATCTCAGGAACTACTTGCCCGATCGGGTTGAAATTCACCATACATTTATTTCGCGCTCGCTCGTTCATCGCCAACTACGGCGCTTTACTGGTGATTTATTATGTGCGGAAAGTCTTGCTGCTTTGAAACCATTTGCACTGTTACCAGTTGTTTGTTACAGTTCGGTACATATGTATACAGTTATTATTATCATATGTACTATTGAGCGCTGACTGCCACCGGTCATCGTGATTTACTATCGGAAGAATACGTATATTAAAAACTACCTTAATTTAAATATTTGTAATTTTACCGAGATGTGCGACCAGGAATAGGGGTTACCTGAGTCTGGTTCCAATATCAAAATTTCGTTTTCCACGACCTAAATTTAACATTTTCACGCCGCTTTACGGCGTCACATCGGTGGCCATGGTCATAACGAAGCCATCGTAATCGTCTTTGGTTCGTTGTAGCGGTGAATTGAATGCATAGCATGTTTAGCTTCTTATTCTCTACAAGGCCCACCTCCTATGTTTCTGGGTTTTATCAGGCAAACCCGTAAAAGTTGCGCGCCGCTTCGCGGCGCTAAATGACAAGTACCTACTAAAACATGAAGGAACACATTAAAAATGCTGCAAAGGCCTAAATGCACGCATAAAAATTGGGTAATTTTTATTTCGTCATTTTAGCCGACCCCATCCCACCCACTCAAAAATTATCGGCGACGCCCCTGGGTACAGCTGACAATTGACATAGTTTTGCTCAGTGTAAGGCAATGTCGGAACAAAACAAACTGCAAGCTGACAATCTTCCCTTTTTCGATATCCCAAAAGGTCGAAAAGCTATAAAAAAAAATCGTGTAGTTGCAAAATAAAGTGGGTCAAATCCGGGAAGAAATTCGAAAATTGGGATAGGTAAGGTCCGCTAAAAACGGTTTGACAACCGTTTTTATGCATACTAGGATATAGCCACGGTAAAACTATTGAATATGTTACTAATGATTGGGACACAGTCAATGCACACGTGTGCACACGTACCGTTTCATATTTGAAACCTGTTTTAGCTTTACCAGAGCGTGCCCGCTCGGTCATCGCCCAAAAAGGTGTTTTACTGGTATAATATTGTGACCTAAATCCGAGGAGATATCATTTAATGTCAATTTTTTTCGGGGGGGGGGCGCTTGGCCCGAGGGGGCGCCCTGGGTTTCTTTGCCCCCACCCCCATCCGAAAATACCTTCCGTCGCCACTGGCGTGAGTCAACTTGGTTTTCCCCTTCAGCGCCCACAATTTGGTGACCCCCCGACGTGATCTATTTCCTGATATAATAGTTTCTGACATGATCCTTTCCTGACAATCTTTCTTCTAACGGGATCTAACGTGATATCGATTTGAACACGCTACCTTCGACATATGTCATGCCATGTTTGTTTTGTTTTGTACTGCCCCTCGCGATCCAGCGCGAGCGTGTCTCCCTCGGCTCCGTCCATCCCGGAGCGGAGTGCGTGCTCCCTGTGAGCGAGTGGAGTGCGTGCTCCCTCTCCTTTCTGCCGCTGGCTCCGCTCTCGCTGTGCTGTGACGTGCTACAGGCACTCAGCGCACTCCCTGCCCCGTTCCGCTCAGCTGAGTGAGTGAGTTAGTCGCCTGACTTCACCTCTGTACCCGGCGACCATGCCTGATGAACTGTGATGGCCCATGATGTTGAAAGTGTCCATCATGTCAGCATCAGCTGGTTTGCAGTTATGGACGCACAATTTCACATTGGCAGAATCACTTCCGACGAGACAAGGTTCTATCATGTGTTGTCAGCTCTCCCGCCTGATACCATTGCTCACATCCCTCAGGTCACCCTGGCTAGCAGGAACTTCCAGGAACTGCAGCAGGCTGTGACTGACATGTATGAGAAGACCAAACTTGAACTGTTTGAGCGTCTGATCAGCAAGACTCGGTTGACAGGTCGTCCATCTCTGTTCCTCTGCGAGCTCCGTGAGGTGGCGGTCAAGGTTAGTGTCGGTGATGACCTTATTCGCCACAAGTTCATCCAGTCCCTCCCGGCAGGGATCGCTCCAGCGTTGGCCTCGCAGCGTGAACTCACGCTTTCTCAGTTGGGTAAGCTGGCTAATGAGTTGATTCCTCTTGTACAGGGGGCCCACGCTGCAGTGAACGTGGCAGTCCATGATCGTGACCCCCAGTGCAGCTCTGGTATGAGTCTGCATCAGTTTCCCTACCAGCAGTCGCAGTCCATGCCGTGTCACCTTGCTTCTCCACAGCTGAGGCAGCAACAGTCTGGTCCCTACAAGTATCCCACTCAGGTTCGTGAAGCTGGTCCGTCAGGTGCTTTCCTCGGGATGAAACCGTTTCATGAAGGACAGAGACATAAAGTATGTCGTGCCCACTTGTTCTTTGGTGTGCAGGCTCGTTCGTGCAAACCGTGGTGTCAGTGGCCATCCAAGTCCGCTAACCTCAGAGTGCAGCCCTCGTCGCGCCCAGCCTCGCCTGCGCGTGTACCACTTCCGACTCCGGAAAACTAGAGGGGCAAGCTGATAACCTGCCATTGACTGGGGGGACGTTTAACGACCCTCCCCCACCCCCCCCCCCCCCTGATGAATTTTCGCAATAGCTGAAAACTAATGGCGCTATCAACGTGAAACTTCGAATACCTTTTTATATATCATTTTTACACCTTGTGTGCAAAATGAAGACATTTCGTCGATTTTTTTCTCTCGAGTTATAGCGAATTTAGTGACGTCACTACACACGAGTTTTACACCAAAATCAGCTAAACTTTGCCAGGCCGTACACATGCCACATTTGAAGCAAAATGCAATCGAAACCCGACAAAAAGATATCAAATTGCAACGGCTACAAACTGGATATCCCGATTTTTTTTTTTCGTTTTTGACCCTCAAAAACTCTAACATTTTTTGGGGGAAATTATCACAAAATAAACAAATTCTAAAATATTTATAAAAAAACGAACCATGTCAGAGAACCATACATAGGCAACTACCATGCCAAATTTAAAGCTGATATCTCCATTTTTGACTGACTTATGACATCTAAAGTATGGGTAACTCATGACGTCATATTTTGAAATTGCGTTTTTTGGCTTTTATTGACTAACTACAGACAAACTAATGACACCACTGTATTTCTGAGACAAAACTGGTCTAGCAGCATGCCTGTTTTGTGTAGATTTAACAATTTAATATTTTGATCTTCGGTGGCCTGAACTTGACCTGCAATTGACATTTACTTCGCGTAAATGAAGTCAGGTGGTAAAATGACTATCACTATCGAATTATACGTGGACAATAACTCATAAAACATGTGTTGCATAACTTTCGTAGATATTTTGAAAATAGTGACCTTTTGTGACCTGAACTTGACCTTGACCTTGGCCAACAATCTCACTTTAGCTCATGCGGGATGTGTATCATACCTTTAGAAGTACTTTGGGTAGAACTGGTTGCAATCGAAGGCTTTGGATGGAAAGTATGACCCATAAACTCAAATACGCCGATTTTGACCTTTGACCTGACCGTGACCTGACATTTGACCTCACTTTGACATTTTTTAGCATGCTTTATATTCGTCTCATTGAGAGCTTTCGATCGCCGCCTTGTGCGTCTCGTGTCGATATTCGGTTTGGGAGATAACCAGGGGGTGTTTAACGCCCCCCCCCCCCCAGTCAATGGCGTTCTGCTGAGACCCCAGTCAATGCCTGGTTAATTATACAGCCCTTGGCCTGCCACTCTTCCGGGTTGCAGCCCAGGCTGGCTCACAGCCACTGACCTTTGTTGTCGACACTGGCGCTGGTGTGTCTCTGATCCCTCAGGAGTGTGTGAACGGCACCCTGATTCAGCCCACAGCGGTCTCCATCACTACTGCCAGTGGTCAGCAGCTTCGTGTGATCGGTGAGGCCACTTTAGATGATGTTCTCCCTGCTCTGAGACGCCAGTTCACCTGGACGTTTGTTGTTGCTGAGGTGACCGAGCCACTGTTGGGTAATGACTTTCTGTCACACCATTCACCGATCGTTGACTGTGGTGCACAGGTCCTCCGAGATGCTGCGACGTCCCTCTCCGTTCCTGCAGTGCCGGGAGTGTCTGAAGCTGCTGCCAACCTGGTGGTCAACGATCTCTCTGCTCTTCCTGAGTCTGTACAACCTATCCTGCAAGAGCACCCTTCCATTCTGGAACCTTGCCAGATGGGTTACATGTTCAGTGACTCGCTCATCACTTCCACCCACAGCATCGACACTGGCAGCAGCCCGCCGACATTTACTGGTCCGCGGCGGCTGCCACGGGACAAAATTCAGGCCGCCAAGCAATCGTTTGACGTCTTGTTGAAGCCTGGAGTAATTCGCCCTTCCAGGTCCCCGTGGGCATCATATCATCATCATATCATATATTTCGGAACACATCCATAAAATGGGTTTTCAGTTTTCCACGTCAAATAACATAGATGTAAAAACATATCGCCCACGCATTAAATGATGCACATCAACCCTCAAGATACACACAATGCAAGTTTAAAGAACATCATTGGGACACTTTTAAAAATTAGTCAAAGTGGGCGAAGCTCTCACTTTCAGCGGCAAATCATTCCACGCTCTGATGGCTCGGATGAAAAACGAGCGCCTGGCGAAGTTACATAACCGAAGTTACATAACCGTGCGTGCGTGCGGCACCTCCAGCTGCCCGTCACTGATAGCCCTGGTTGTGCCCCCGTGGTACGGGTGCCTTGGGGGCACCTCCAGCTGCCCCCGTGGATACATCGGAGCGACTGATGATCCGTGAACAGAGCAGTTCGGGGGCGTTCTCGGCATGAGTGCGTTTATACATGGCGTACAAGTCTCGTTCGATAACCATATAATTTATCGCACGCCAGCCAAGTTCACGCAGTGTGCCAGATACTCGCTCGCGGTACCCCAGGCCAGTGACAACGCGAGCGCCAAAGTTAATGCACTTCTGCAGCCTACGTTTTCGGTTTGAGTACAGCCTCCCCATACACACATGCAGTACTGCAAATGAGGAAACACAAGCGTCTCCACCAGCAGTCGCTTCGTTTCACGCGGCACGCGACGCTGCATTCTGGCGAGCCCGCTCAAAACACAGTAACAGCGTCGGGTGATGGCGGCTATGTGTTGTTCCCACGTTAGGCATGAGTCGAGGTTGACACACAGAATCTTCACCGACTGCACTGGAATGATTTAAGAATTTCCGAATTGTATCGTAATGTTAAAGTTCATGTTTTGGCCCGGGGATTTTAAAACAAGTAGGTCAGTTTTCGTAGGGTTTACCTTCAATCTGTTTTTGGTGAACCAAAGCAATGCAATCGACAAATTTTCCTCAACGCGCCGTTTCAATTCTGGGAGGTTTCCTGGCGAGTCGGAATCCAGAAACTGGGCGTCATCGACGTACAGTACCATCTTTCCGTGCGGCATATGTTGTGACAAGTCATTAGTAAATACGAGGTATAGCACTGTGCCCAAGATCAATCCCTGCACCACTCCATGGGTTACCGGCAGCTCAACACCTGTTCCGCCTCTAACAGATTGCGTGCGACTGGAAAGCCGCACACGGAACCACCTGTCATCGATGCCATACCATCCCAGCTTCTCCAAGAGACGGCCATGCTCGACGCTGTCAAAAGCCTTTGAAGTGTCTGCAGTGACGAGTGACGTCACGCGTCCACCATCAATGCTGTCGGTTATGTAACTGACAGCGTCGAGCAGGGCCGCCTCCGTGGATAGGCCGGGGCGGAATCCGTACTGCTGTGGACATATGATATGATACTGTTCAGGTAGTTCATCAGCTGGGTGCACACAACACGTTCACAGAGTTTCGCGACCACAGACAGCACTGAAATTTGCCTATAATTGCTGGGGTCACTCTTGTCACCACTCTTGTATAGGTGGACATCGGTTGCAGCTCGCCAGGACGGGGGTAACTCGGAGTGGGTGATGCTGCTGTTGATCACATGCACGAGGTGTGGGCCCACCACGGGGAAAGTCATCCGCAGCATGGCGATCGTGATGCCGTCGACTCCGCTTGCTTTGGACGCACTCATGCGCTGGAGTGCCGCTGGAGTGCATCCCCAATGCACATGGTTCCCAAGCGTAACCCCGGTGAGTGGAGACTGACTGGTGACTACCACGCCCTGAACGCCGTAACCAAATCAGATCGTTACCCATTGCCCCACACCCAGAGTCTTTACACCAAGCTGCATGGCATGACCTGTTTCAGCAAGGTGGACCTGCTGCGAGCGTACCACCAAATCCCGATGAACCCAGCTGATGTTGAGAAAACTGCCATCACCACGCCCTTCGGACTGTTTGAGCACGTGTTAATTCCCCTAGGACTGCGCAACTCTGGCGCTACCTTCCAGCGTGTGATGGATGGGATTTTCCGGGACGTTCCGTGTGTTTGTGTACCTGGATGACATTCTGGTGTTTTCCGAGAACGAGACGCAGCACGTCGCTGATCTACGTCTGTTGTTCGGCAAGTTGGCCGAGCACAAACTCCGGATCTCCCTCGACAAGTGTGAGTTGCTGCAGCGCACTCTCGTGTTCCTCGGGCACCAGGTGTCCGAGAGCGGACTCGGCCCTCCCCAGGCCAGAGTAGCCGAGATTCTCCACATGCCCACATCCCCTGACTCAGCGGCCCTGCGCAGATATCTCGGACTCATTGGTTTCTACCGTCGCATGATTCCCCGATTCGCAGACGTGTACCCCTCATTGAGCTGATCCGTTTGCACCCGAAATGCAAGGAGCTGCCATGGGACGAGCAGCAGTCTCGCGCCTTCAGCGACAGTAAGATGACGTTGGCCGGAGCGTGTCCTCTGCCGCATCCACTACCCCAGTGCATGTGTATGAGTTGGTGACTGATGCCTCGCAGGTCGCAGTCGTAGCCGTCCTCCATCAGATAGTCGACGGAGAGTCGGTTTCTGTTGGGGTTTTCTCCCAGAAGCTGAGTCAGCCCCAGAAGCGCTACGCGGCCTACGACAGGGAACTCCTCGCAGCGTATCTGGCCACTTTGCACTTCCGTGACGCCATCGAGAGTCGGCGAGTTACGCTCATCACCGACCACAAACCCCTCGTGAGTGCTTTCCGCAGTCCGCACCTGGCGAAGTCTGAGCGCCAGCAGCGTCATTGGTCAGGGATCACTGAGTACGTTATGGATGTGAGGTTCATCCGTGGCCGGGATAATATTGCCGCCAATTTCCTCAGTCGCCCCGCCTATGCTGTGTCTCTCGACTCATGTGACCTTCGCGTCATCGCGGAACATCAGGGTCAGAATGAGGAGACCTCCCGTCTGCGATACTGTCTCGAGCCTGTGTCCCTCGCAGCTCGGTCCACTGTGACATGACCAACCCTCAGCCGCGGCCGTTCGTTCCTGAGGCGTGCCGCCGTTCTGTCTTCGGCAGGTTTTACAACCTGTCGCACCCCGGTCGTAAAGCCACAGCTCGTTTGTTGACTTCCCACTACTATTGGTCTTATATGCGCAGGGATATCCAGCGATGGGTACGTGAGTGTCTCTCTTGCCAGGAGGCAAAAGTTCACCGCTACACGAGGCCCGCCCCGGGATCTTTCGACGTGCCGTCCGCGCAGTTCGAAACCGTGCACATCGACATCGTGGGACCCCTCTCTCTGTCCGCACCTCACTGCCTCATAACCATTCTTTCACCTCTCCATATCGTTTTTTGTTGACTTGTATCGATCGTATTACTTAGTATTACTGCAGAGAGCATTGCTTCAGCGTTTTTAGAGACGTGGGTCTCTAGATTTGGAGTGCCCCTGTATGTGGTCACTGACAGGTGTACAGTTCGAGGCGGAATTGTTCGAACATTTGTCGGCGATGATCTGGTTCCATCGTTTACGTATCACAGCCTATCACCCTACTTGTAATGGTATGATCGAGAGGCAGCATCGTACTCTCAAGGCAGCCATCTGTTCTCGCAAACAGGAGTGGCTGCGTGCACTGCCGGTGGTGCTACTTGGGATACGGGCCATGCCTAATGAGTCTGGTTTTTCTTCATTTGCAGCAGTAACGGGGACGCAGTTACTGTTCCCAAGATGTTCTGTTTCACAGAAGAGTGTCCCTGTGGGAAAGAAGTTCATCCGCGAGCTGGCAAAGCACATGTCCGAGATCGATTTCGTTTCATTATCGCGCGGCCATCATCACGCTAGTGTGCCACCAACTTACGTCCCAGCTGACCTGTCGTCTTGTACTCATGTGTGGGTGCGCGTGGACCGCGCGCGCCACTCACTGGAGGCCCCTTACCGTGGGCACCTGAAGATCGTTCGTCGGTCCCCGGTTTTCGTTCTGGAGCTCCCTTCGGGTACCCACGATACTGTCAGTGTTGACCGCCTCAAACCTGTGCATGTTCCCGTACCACCTCCCTCTGACCAGGTGGTGTCTGGGGGAGCACCGCCTCTTGCGACCTCTGTGTCGCGACCCGAGGAGGAGCAGGCGTGCCGGACGCCCCCGCCGGAGTCGCGTGGGTCTCCGGACGCTGGAGCGCCATCGGCGCCGGGGCTGACTGACCCCTGACGTCGACCGGCGGCCGCCCTCTAGCGGTCCGCTGCCGCAGTCTCGCGGCCCGCCGCCGCCGCTGCCGCTCTCTCGCGGCGGCCCGTCGACGACGCCGCTGTCGCCCTCTCGTGGCGGCCCGCCTCCGCCGCTATCGCTTCGCGGTGGTCCGCCGCTGCTGACGCCGCCTCTGCGCGTTGGCCCGCTGCTGCCGCCGTCCCGTGGTGGACCACGGCAGACTGACAGTAATCGGACAGTGCCAGTGGACGATGAGACAGTGAACGATGGCCGGACAGTGAACAGTGAGCGTGTGATGGATTCTGCTTGGACAATGGGCGCTGACCCCAGTGGGGAGTGATAGTCCGCGGAGTGCTGCCGTGCCGGGGAAATCGCCAATAGTGCGATCACGCAGTGCCCGGACCATCCAGTTCCGACGCCTGCCCGACTTCGTGTATTATTGATGTTTTGTGGTCATATTTTGTTTTCCTCTTCATCATGTTCGCTGCGCTCTGGGATGGGAAGTCATGTGACGATTCATATCACTTTATTGCAGCTCTTTAGCGTTCCGTATTTCCGCAACTTGATTTGTTTACAATTCGTCAGTTCTACCAGGAATTCTTGTTACTTAAATATTAGGTAACTTTTATGTTTTTTGCTAATGTGATTCATTTGCGGTTTGTTTTCAGTCTTTGTATTTCTCGTATAACTTATTTAACTTGATCTGTCCACAATATGTAGAGGAATTCGCGACTTTTATGTATATCTGTAAACGGAAGTGTTTTCGTACCCGGCAACGCGTGTAACTTTCTCTTGCTTTTCCGGTTCTGGTCGCGACCTCACGTTGCTCTGTTATCCAATGTATTACTTACTTGGTTTGTAATCTGTCATACGTCATAGCCTCATATCATATTGTTACATTATATAGCTGTTAACTGCTTAAAGCTTGGTCTCCCTCCAGGTCCTTATTATGTAGTCCCGATCGCCTGATCGGTTTGCTCGTAGCTTTCTCGGCGCCATGTTGCCCGCCCGAGTCGCTCAAACTGTGATAGCCGTCTGACTGCACGGGTTGCCACCTGATATTCATTCGGCATCATCTCATTGTTTCCTCTCGTATTTCATTATTTTGTTGTTCGCGCACCGTTTCGTTTGTCTGATTTGATTGTTTGCCCAAATACATTTTGGGCGTGAGTCAACTTGGTTTTCCCCTTCCGCGCCCGCAAGCTTTCGTTCTGGATCCGTTCTGGATCCGCCAATGCACACTCTCACACAGGCTGGGCCTAGAGTTTCGCAATGAAACATATGAATACCTGAGTAACATGTTGCCGAGGAATTGAAACTTTTTTATCATTTGTTTCAACTTTAACTCCCATGCCTTCCATCGAAATAAGGTATATAAGCACCAGAAAAGCAGGATCTACGATTGCACAATGCGCAGTGCCTACCTTTATTTCAATGAATTTTAAACGAATAAACGGAATCAGAGGCCAATTTCAGAAATAAGTTAGTAATCACAAATATTTGCAATTACAAACGCAAGAAAATATTGCAAACCTCAAAAGTATTTCACAAAAACATTCACTACCTCTGAGTTACCAATTGTAAATACAATTGTAAACAAAAATGTTAGTTAGCAGAAATGTTTGAAATAAAAAACATTTGTATGCCTATGCTAATGAAAAAGGATTTGATTGTTAAAACAAATTATTTAAAAAAATATTTTCATTGTAGTTTATTTTGTATTCAAAATAAAATTAACTATATATAGGGTTAAAAGATAATTATCACTATTAATAGTGATAATTATCTTTTAACCCTCGCAATACGGAAGCTTTTTTCACCTTCGCCCTACAGGGGGTGTCCTAAAAAGACCCCCTTGTTAACTTCCAAACCAAGCAACATAGAGCAACGTGGTAAGAACCAACATGTTGCCTGTCATGTTTGGAATCTCACGGTATGCAATTTTTAGGTTTCGGATCAACGAGTGACCTTCCCGGTCAAGAGAAAGTCCTCGACCGACCACGTCCAGAACAGCGATTTTGATCTGTCAGAAAACCTCAAAATGAGAAATTGATAAATGTAAATAAAAAGGCATGTTCCTAGACCAGTTTTGTCTCCGAAGTACAGAAAAGGTATTTATTTATTCGTATCTGGTCAAAAAATAAATCCAAAAAAGTTATTTTAAAAAAAATGACGTCATGAATTTCTTACACTTAGGGAGCCATCACTCAGTCAAAAATAGAGCTATTTCTTTGAAATTTGGTTTGAGTATTTTCCATACTCAGTTCTCTCACATATATTCCGTTTTTTAACATTTTTGAAAATTTTGATTTTGTGGTGATTAAAAAAAACGTTTTTGTTCATTTTGGGAGTCAAAAACCCAAAATTTTGCAAATCCGAGATTGTCATCTTTAAGAAAACGACATTTTGTATCTTTGCTTAATTGTGTTTGCAATTTTCTTCAAAACTCTGTTGTCAACGATTTTTCAAACATTTATCGTTTTTCCACCAGCATGGCGTCATCAAAACATCATTATTTCCCAAATTTCAAAACCAATTTCAATGAAATTTTTACAGCATACGAATAATTGTTGTATACTTAGCTACTGAAAATTTCAGTAAGATGTGCGGCATGTCTAAAAAATTATGCAAGAAAACCCTCAGGGGGTGGTTTTCGTTTTGGATGGTAGGGCGAGGGTTAATTAACATTTGATCGGAATGCAAACTCTGACCGTAAAAATACATTTTTATAAGCACTTAACCATAGAACCTGGCTACCCCTATTAGTGGCAGAGTGAGGCGGATTGCGCCCCCTCCCCCTCCCCCTCCCCCCCAAACATTCCCTCACCTTTGAGAAATAGAATATGTGCAATTGCAAACATTTCTACAAAGAATATTTGTGTAAACTAGTTTTCAAATAGTAAATTGAGATTTACTGCCCTCAAGTTTTGTGAAATCCAAATTACAGACATGTATACAAATTATTTGTAATTGCAAAGAAATTCTTTGCAATTACAAATTTCTTTGCTTCGTGAAATTCGGTCCTCTGATTGCCCGTTACCATAGAGACAGCGATTACCAGATGTGCACACTGATAGCGCATTGCAGTGATTTGCCGTTCTGCAGCGCGCGGCGAGCGGGCTTGCTCGTCTCTGACGTGGCTATGGAACCTGATCGTTATTGGACGCCACTGCGAGAGATGCCCACCCTGCACCGTTCTGCGAGCGGCGCGCACCCGCATTCAGAAGTCGCCGTTCTGAGAATCTACAATGCGGATTTCCGATCTATAATTTTGCAGTTCGAGCGGAACTCTTTGCAGATGGGGAATCTCGGGAGCTCCGTGGAATATGTGCTGCATAAGTCCGCGCAGACGCACGGTTCGCCGACGACCTCGGCTTTCCGGGCCATATGTTGCTGAACGGAGAGCAGCACATAGCAGCATTCCGCCCGAGACTCGCTGCTGCATCACTAAGTCGTCGCCTTTGGCGTCGTGTTGGCTCCGGGCGGCGACCTCTCCTTTCGGAAGATGTCATTTATCACGCTTTCGACGGCTTGTCCGACGATGAACATAAAAATGACGCCCCCGGTAGGAATAGACGAACCGTCTAGATCTGGATGGGTAAGGCTTTGAGTTTCTGGCAATTGCAAGATAGTCATGTTATGTGTCCGATTAGCAATGATTAAGATGCAAATAATTTATTATAATAATTAATTGAATATTATTTATAAGCTTGCTTTACAAGTTTTTTTCCATTCAAAAATAGGTAAAGGGACTAGAATCGGACGCTGGTTCGCGGCAGCTGCACACCAATCATAGTCATACATGACATTTCAGACAAATCTGAATATAACAGAAAGACAGTAGCATCACACCAGCATATAAGAAGGAGCATAGAATGAGTGGTGCAGCATAGAATGAGTAATGCAGCATAGAATGAGTAATGCATCATAGAATGAGTAATGCATCATAGAATGAGTGGTGCAGCATAGAATGAGTAATGCATCATAGAATGAGTGGTGCAGCATAGAATGAGTGGTGCAGCATAGAATGAGTGGTGCAGCATACAATGAGTGGTGCAGCATACAATGAGTGGTGCAGCATAGATTGAGTGGTGCAGCATAGAATGAGTGGTGCAGCATAGAATGAGTGTGCAGCATACAATGAGTGGTGCAGCATACAATGAGTGGTGCAGCATAGATTGAGTGGTGCAGCATAGAATGAGTGGTGCAGCATAGAATGAGTGGTGCAGCATAGAATGAGTGGTGCAGCATAGAATGAGTGGTGCAGCATAGAATGAGTGGTGCAGCATAGAATGACCGCGGCTACCCACATGTTCCGCATATTGCGCCAACCACTTTACCGAGCTGTTATGTTTTGGGCTGAAACATAGAGCAGAGCTAGCGATTTTGTTTTGTTCGTATCGTTTAAAAGTAAGTTAGCTTCTGCAGCATCTGGTATATTGCAAATTGCAGCAACCTGTGTCCCGAATACTTATTTCACCAATCACCGTAGTCATTTAGCGAGGACAAAATAGATTACACATGTGATGTAAGAAGACATGCATTATTATCGTGCTATTAAAAATGTTTTGAAAGAAATTGTGATTGAAAGGACTATATGTCAAATCGAAGAGTTGTTCTTCCCTAATTCTTTGTTCGTTTGTGTGCTAATATAAGTGTGAAATAGTATAGGAATACTATAATATGTGAATATAATATGTATAATATAATACTATGAAATATATACTATATTACCTAGCTATCGAGCATTCATGCATAGGTGATACAACTGCAGTTAGGACGGCCACAAACACCCATATAGGTGAAATATTTCACACGGAGTTTCCAATTAACTTCTGCCATAAATAGAAACTAGTGTATGAATGACAAAAATCAAGTTTAAGCCATTTTTTGCTGGTTGACAATTTGAAATAGTTAAGAGCAGTGAATACCACTAGCATCTTTTCCTCATACCTTATATGATGAAAAGCATGTATTATCATTAGCATAATTTGTCAGCATTATGCAAATGTCAGCCGAGCTTCTGTCTGTCTGTAGTTAACTCGGATAAGGGAGTGCGTGAGAAAACATAATACATATCCACAGCCAGTCTAATTTAAACCAAGTGTGCCCGCGTACGGCATCGTACACTTTTCCAGAATGGTGCTGGGAAAAGAACAAGGAAAAGAACAAGTGACAAAATACTCGCTTTAATGAGTGGTTCTTGGCTAGCAGTCCCTGACAAAACATTTTTGATGTTGCAGGGATCGAGAAATTCTCTTGTCACGGGATTTTCTGTCTGGTGGAATATGTGACAGGGTGGCAGTGCAGGTTCTCCGCCGGTGTCACACAATGACTTCCTGTCTAGTGATCCTTCATCGCCCGGGCTTCATTTCCGGGTATTAACCCTCGCCCTACAGGAACTTTTTTCACCTTCACCCTACGGGGGCCTGACAGGCCACCCTGTTAACTTACAAACCAAGCAACTTAGAGCAATGCGGTAAGAACCAGCATGTTGCCTGTCATGAGAGGAATCTAACAGTATGCGATTTTTAGGTTTCAAGTCAACGGATGACCTTCCAGGTCAAGTGAATGACCTTGGATTTACCACGTCCAGTACAGCGATTTTGCTCTTCAGAAAACCTCAAAATTAGAAATTGATAAATGTAAATAAAAAGGCATGTTCCTTGACCAGTTTTGGCTCAGAGATACAGAAAAGGTAATTATTTGTTCGTATCTTGAAAACAAAAGTCAAAAAAAGTTATTTTAAAAAATGACGTCATCAGTTTCTTACACTTAGGGAGCCATCACTCAGTTAGAAAGGAAGATATTGCTTTGAAATTTGGTATGAGTATTTTCCATACTCAGTTCTCTCACATATATTCCCGTTTTTCTAAAATCTTTGAAAATTTTGATTTTGTGGGGATTTAAAAAAAAAGTTTTTGTAAATTATAGGGGTCAAAAGTCCAAAATTTTGCAAATCTGAGATAGCCATTTCAAAGACAATGACATTTTGTATCTTTGGTGCGTTGCGTTCACAATTTGCTTTAAAACTCTATTTTCTACGATTTGTCCAATATTTCTAATTTTGTACCAACATGACGTCATCAAAACGTCATTATTTCCCAAATTTCTCAACCAATTATATATAAAAATACAGCCTACGTATAATTACTGTAAACTCAGTTACCGAAAATGTCAGCAAGATGCACCGCATGTGTAAAAAGTTATTCAAGAAAAACCTCAGGGGGGCCTATCAGCCCCCCCCCCCCCCCCCCCCCCCAACAGAGGGGCAGCAACAGGGGGGCAGGCAACAGGGGGCAGGGGGGGCAGCCGCCCCCCCCCCCAACATTTTGGATTTTAACATTACGCTTATTGGCGTTGCATGGAAAGAATCAACTTCAAAATACCTCTGCCCCCCCCCCCCCCCCCCCCCCCCCAACTTGAACATAGTTCCTACGCCCCTGCCTATGACCTGTTTCCCAAGGCCATATCAGGCGCAACTGGCGTCCCGTAGTATCGATGCTTGTATTTGCGCAGTTTCCGAGTGTTTGTTGTTCAGGAGCATATGCACAGGTTTTACCAGGTGATATTTATGGTTTCCACCAAGAGCGTGACTACGGTTGACCTTTTCAGAGGTTTCAGAGTACCGGTATCCCCCATATGGAGAAACATGGGTTAGCACATTGTATTGAGATCTCATGCTCTCTGTACCGCTATTAAAACGTTACATCAAGCGCTGTTAGGAATCGTTTGATGGGCGACCTACGCCGATAAATTTCCGGGATCTATGTTCATACGACTATTTGTATCTCAAGGTCTCCTTTTACTGATTTGAAAATGATGCCATGAACAATGCATGTGTTTTTGGCAAGTCACTGTCGGGTAGTATCAGGCAGCGGAAGTCGCGAGTGAGATACTGGTAGATCAATGGCGGAGCAGTTTTGAGTAACGAGAGCAGTAGTCTGTCATGGACAGTAATCCCGAATGTTACCGCGTCAGAGTCCGTTACGTACAGAGTACGGCCGGGAGAGTAGCAGGGTAGCACCCCGGTCAAGGTCAGGTCACAGACGGAGCAGTGTCAGCCGTCATGAAGAGTGTAGTGTCACGACTCACGACGTCACGTACGAGACAGAGCGTTGGCTTACAGAAACTGTCAGGCCACACGCATTATCAGCGTCAGGAAGGAACAGTGTCAGATTATATGCAGAACAGTATAATGATGTGTGGCCCATTGACAGAATAGTGCAAGGTCATGGAAATTAAATACGCTATTGTAATATATCCCCTATATGCAGAACAGTATAATGATGTTGTGTGGCCCATTGACAGAATAGTGCAAGGTCATGTAACTTAAATACGCTATTGTAATATATTCCCTATATGCAGAACAGTATAATGATGTTGTGTGTCCCATTGACAGAACAGTGCCAGGACATGGAACTTAAATACGCTGTGAGTTTGTTTTGCAAAATGCTGCAAACATCACACTTCTACTCATGTTTACATTATTGTTTTCTTTGTCAGCGAGGTTCTGTATAAGAAGCCTGATACAAAAAGCCAGGGGCGTCGCCACCGGGGGTACCCCCAGGATCACCAGTGTCATCACCGTCCAGTAGAGTTGTCTTAAACGCGCATGATCTTCTTGCTCTGAAATTTATTACAGTCTGTAGCGATATGTTTGTCAAGGAAAAATAAGGAATCGAATATTTTATAGGATAGGATGCCGAGCGTACAGATGAAGCCGGTTTCTGAAAACACACAGACAGTAGTAGCACCGCGTCAGCACGAGCAAAGCAGATATCAGGGATCCACACCGCGTTAGCACGAGCAAAGCAGATCTCATAGACGTCCATGCAAGTGCAGTGCACCTCTCACATACTGATGCAATGACCCATATTAAGCATTCCGTCTCCAAACTTAGCAAGCACAAATTGACATGAAAGCATCCATGCTAGGACAATAGTACAACGAAGAGCAATGCAACCGCCCGAAATAAGGAACATCATGAGTCATGACCCACCAGAAGTGTTTCCCAATCCGACGGTAATGAGTTCAGGTGCAAGCGCCAAGCACTAACCAAAACTTGCTATGATCCTGCCATGCTTGGGACATAGGCATGCACACATGCAGCCTGCAGCATTACACGCTAAATTCACAAGACATCTGCAAATGGAGGAGAGCGCGAGGTTATGTGTTGGTCACCACATCCTCCCCACCGTGTTCGCAATAGTGTGCACAACTAAACTAATCCGAGTCACCGAGTTCCTCTCCGAATCACGCAGGTCCACTCTGCCCTCGTCTTGAGTGTTCACTTCGAGTCGCACTCGCGCCGCTCCCCCGCCAGATGGAGCAAAGCGAGAGTTCACCAAGGTTCTGCACTATTGCTAGCTCCACAGGCGGTGACACATTTCAGCAGCGCCAGCCTTCACGGCGCCAGCGCCGCTGCACGCGGACATGGCTGGACCGCGCTAGGCGGCACACTCCGACACAGCGAGCAGCACCCGCCTCGGCCGCTGACGCCGCCTCAGCCGCATACGCCGCCTCAGTCGCAGACGTCGCCCCAGCCGCAGACGCCGCCTCAGTCGCAGACGCCGCCCCAGCCGCAGACGCTGCCCCAGCAGCAGACGCCGCCCCAGCCGCCACCGCAGCCTCGGTCGCTGCAGATAGGGATCGAAACGGGTAAACACAAGGACCCGTCCCACGAGGATGAGAGGAAACCGGACATTCGTGTGCTACTCTTCGTGCTACTCCTCTGCTTCTTCTAGCAGGCAAATCTTCGCCACAGGGCGACGATAAACCGCTCCAGTTGCCGTCTTCAGCTCAGCAGAGCGCACGCGACCATCTCTTCCAGTGAACACCTCCGTTACGCGTGCTAATGGCCAAAAACCTCGGGGAGCGCTTTCTTCCGCCATCAGCACCACATCTCCGACCTTCAAGTTCCTATTGTCCTCTTGCCATTTGCTCCGAGCGATCAATGACGGCAGGTATTCACGGCGCCACCTGTTCCAGAAGTGGTCAGCCATTGTCTGAGCCTGCCTCCATCGTTTTCGGCTGTTCACTTCTTTCTCTTGGAACTTCCCGGGTGGCAGGTTCGCGTTCGCACAGCCTAGGAGCAGGTGGTTTGGCGTCAGCGGGTCAAGATCTCGTCCATCCATGCTGACATAGGTCAGCGGGCGTCCGTTCACCATAGACTCAACTTCAGCGAGGACAGTATGAAGCACCTCATCGGTGAGACACCTGCTTCCCACAACCATCTTCAGGGCTCTCTTCACACTACCTATCAGTCTTTCCCAAATGCCTCCCATATGCGGAGCACCTGGTGGGAGGAACACCCACTCTATCCCGCGTTGACTGAGCTCATCTACCAGTCTTTATTGCTCCCACTCTGCCAGTGATTCTCTGAGCTCTCGTTCGCCTCCGACAAAGTTAGTGTCATTGTCCGAGTGCAGGGCCTTTGGCTTTCCCCTCCGAGCGATGAAGCGCCGCAACGCGAGCAGGAAACTGTCGGTATCCAGACTCTGAGCGAGTTCTACATGCACAGCTCTTGTAGCGAAGCAGGTGAACAACACCCCATAACGCTTTTCCGTCTTGCGAAATTTCTTAACTTCCATGGGACCGAAATAATCCACACCGACTGTGCTGAATGCGCGCCTGTCATCAAACCGGTTGCCCGGAAGATCTGCCATCTTCGGTATCTGGGGGCTGCAGCGCCTCCGCTTACACAGCTGACACTTGTGAATCACGCGCTTCACCAGCGATCTCCCTCGACATGGCCAGTAACGCAGACGGACCTCGGTCAACGTGCGCTCCATCCCGGAGTGAAGCACTTGCTGATGCGCGTCTGCTATGATCAGGTGGGTGACTCGATCTTCTGTAGGCAGAAGAACAGGGTGTTGGCTTGCAAACGCCAGTGGTGCGTTATCCAGTCGTCCACCCACGCGGAGGATGCCTTCATTGTCAATGAACGGTGACACATGTTGCAGGTGACTGGGTCGGTGTACCGAGCTTCCCTCTCTCTGACTTCGGATCTCGCTCTCGAAGTGCCTGCCCTGGACATTACGCGGGCTGTTGGTCGCTGGATCCATGCTTCACGTGGAGGTTCCGGACAAACCGTACCACCCATGCAACCACTCTTTTGTATCTCACCCATGACGAAAATCTCGCTGCATCTGGAAGAGGTTCGTCTGTGGTACAGCTGACAGTAGCGGCGCAGATTACTCGAACTTCAGGGTCTGTTGAGCTCAGTGTGCCTGTGACACTCTGAGATGGCCACTCATCTTCTTCTCGTTGTAGGAAGTCTGGTCCTTTCAGCCAACTTGGCTCGATCAGCAGTTCTGCTACTGACTGACCGCGGGAGCAGGCGTCTGCTGGGTTCAGGTGAGTCGGCACTTTCTTCCACTGACTCGGCTCAGAGGACTCTCGAATCTCGAAGCCACGAAGGTGTGGAAGGTGTGGATCGCCACGAAGGTGTGGAAGCGACGACTCTCATTGCTCAAGTACTGCATAACAACGTTACTGTCGCTCCAGAACACTGTTCTGTGGATCTCGTATGTCAGCTCTCGGCCAATGGTCTCCGCCAGGCGAGATGCCATCACTGCCGCCGGTAGCTCGAGTCGAACTATCGATATCTGCTTCAACGGTGCGATCCGTGTCTTCGCTGCGATAAAGTTGACGTCAATTTGACTACCTTGTTCCGTTCTGAGGAACGCCACTGTCCCAAAGGCCGACTCTGATGCGTCGCAGAAGATGTGTATCTCATGCTGCAGTGTGTCACATTCGCTGCTTCTGTGCAGGCACCTCGGCACGACCAGGTCTTGCAACTGCCAGAGCTCAGCCACCCAAGCTTCCCAGAAGCGTTGTTCCGGATCTTTCAATTTTCGTCCCACCGGTGTCCATGGGCCCACAGTCTTTGGACGAGCAGCTTTGCTTGCAGCGTGAATGGCGCTGCTATTCCGAGCGGGTCGAACAGGCGAGCGACAGTAGAGACGACTTGCCGCTTCGTGACTCGTGTGTTGTCAGCTTTGATGACACGAATGGCCAGAGTGTCTTCCACAGGGTTCCATGGGCACCCAAGCACGTTCTCCGTAGGTCTCTCCGTACCCTGGCAAGCTCGCTCACTTTCTGGGACGTCGAGCATGACTTCCTCTGAGTTGCTTCGCCACTTGGTGAGTCGAAATCCTCCTTTCGACACCAGCTCCGTGACCTCTCTTCTCATCGCCTTCGCGTCTGCAACTGTTTTTTTCAGTCCTCAGAAGATCATCCATGTACACGTTGTGTTGAACTGCAGTCACGGCTTCTCGGGAGATATCTGTATCTACCTGGTTCTGGAGACAGAGGGCGCTCTGTGTTCCTGTGATCTTCAGGGAGGTTAGCACATCTGCAGTGCAGAGTGAGGTTTGCGAGCCCGGGTCAAGCAGCGCAAACACGTCTTCAAACTTGTCGCCTGGACCGGCACTATCTGCGCTGAGAAACGGACAATTTTTTTCTTCTTCTAAGCCGCATACAATTGGATTTGTAGTTAAATTGCGCCGCGGAGCGGCGCAAAAATGTTGATTTGTATTCCCTGGACAACTGCATTCCTACTGTTGAAAGGCTCCGGGCCCATTCAGATCGTCTAGGGGCCCCTCCGACCTTTTCAACGCCCTTCCGGCCTGTTCAGGGACTCATCTGGGATCCGCGAAAAGACATGATGTGGAGTGGGTGATGTAGATTAAATACAAAGAGGAAAGAGGACTTACTCCACCAGAAAAATATAAGATCGGAGCTTTCGGGTATATTGTCACACCCTTCGTTAGCGATTAAGAGGCATTCGGTAACAGGTCATTGCTCGTCTTAAAGACGAGCAATGACTGAGGCCATTCTTATAAAAATAAATCGAGTCGTGGCTCGATAAAAAAAAAATGGCCTCGGGACCCGGCGCGGAAGATGTTTAACATCGAAACAGCGCCTCCGAAATGCAACAGCAAAGCACGGGCGGAGTTCCCTATTCACATGATGTGGCCACTGCCCCACCAACTTTTGTCAGATTTGAAGGTTCCTGGCATTAATATGCAATTTTTCACCTCAATAATGGAAAACATCCGGCCAATTTGCCCCACCAACTTTTTCTGGAAAGCTCCACACCCATGCAGCAAAGCCAAATAATATGCAGGTATTTTACACATTGTCCAAACATAAAAAAATCCAGTCCTGAGGCCATTCTTTAAAAAAAATAGAGCCACGGCTCGATTTTTTTAAATAAAAATGGCCTCAGATATTTGTTTCCATCGAAACTTTTATTTATGGCACAGAGGCAAAGTCATTATACATTATTACCGATCGTTTCTTCATGTGAGACTTGGTCGTCTTGGGGGCAAACAGGCCACTTTGGGCTTGGAGGGGGGGGGGGCGTCGTAAATGCCCCCCTCCCCCTCCCACTCGATCCGCCAGTGGTTTAACCTAACGTTTTCAATTATTATCACTTAGCATTTGGGTCAAGGTTTACAATTATATTTCTACTCCAGATGACATCTCAAGAAAAATGGTGCCAAGAGTGGTCTATGCTGGTGCTGTTCTTTGTCAAATGCCGCAAGTTCAGCACATTAATTTGCTAAATCAATAATTTGCCTTGCGGCTCACATGGTGTCCTATAATTTATTTGAAGCCATTGCAATTTGCAAATACATCATACAACATTTAAACACAAATTTACATGTGCGAAGCAAGCTTTTTAAAATTCATCCTATTCATGATTTAGGTCCAGTGGTTTGACGTTACCTACGCCTCAAATTGTATTAGTGATTTAGGGCCAAACAGTTTGATGCAATATTCAGGGCAAGTGGCAAGCTGCAGAATCTATTATCTATCTGCCAAGAGTGGTGGTCTTTGGCCCAATTCGTGATTTAGGGGCAACCAATTTGATACAATATTCAAGTGCGGAGCGAGCTTTGACGGCTCGCACTATCAACTGGAGTTTGTACAGCAGTTGGGCTCCAGCGACCGCTAGTGAGCCAGGGTATGCTGACGTCGCAAGCAAATGATACCAGTTAACGCTAAATAGTGATGGTATATTAGCATGGGTGCCCAAAAGCTTCATAACATTGAATGCTTTTACTTTGCAATGCACTTTATTCGCTGTCTCATGCTATCGTTTTGAACGTAAGTTGAAAATACATTTCAAAACTAGGTTTTTGCAAATGCTTTCTTTAGTTCTTATTAAAGTGGTGTTTTGACAATTCAGTGTACAGCTCTAAGGCTTAAAAACTGGAGAATGCTGCGTCACTCACTGCGTCACTGCGTCAGTCACTGACCTCAAATGACCTGACATGACCTGACATGACCTTTTTGGAATTTGTCATGTTTCAAGGACATTTTGTGACGCAGATTTCAAATTTGGCACCCATTTAGCATAATTATATGCTCATTCGCGATTCTAGCTCGATTAAATTAGATTTATACGCATTTACAATTTAGTTGAATTTTGGGTCATTGACATGACCTCAGAAGTCACCTAATGACCTAGGACCTTAAAATCGGGTAACAGTGGCTTCCTCTCGTAACAAGTAACACGTTCTTTTGTAATCGAAGCATTGGCCCAATTAGGGGCGAAACGCTAGGGGGGTCGTGCACGGTCACGCACTGAGCAGACGCTGCACGGGCGAGGGTTAACTAACGTAACTAAGCTTAACTTTAACTCGCGAGGGGAGCCCGCGGACTCCCTTCGCAGTGGCATCGTTTTGAGCGTACTCGAGGTTGTGTACGCGGTGTATTCGGTACGAGGTTTACTCGGTTGGAACTCTGTTGTGTTCTGGTACGAGGTTGTGTATACTCGATGCGAAGTCGCGATTACTCGTTTGTTTACTGCGATACGAGTTTGGTGTACTCCGAAGTTGTTGACTCGGTTATGTACTCGGTAAGCGAGGTTCTGTTATACTCGGTACGAGGTTCTGTCTAGGTTATAAGAGGTTATATACTCGGTATACTAAGTTCTGTACTCGGTATACGAGGTTATGTACGGCCCCCAACGGAGAGGATTTGGTAGCGTCACGTGACATGACGTAGCTTGGGCTTGAAGTTTTCCCTTCACCATTGACTTAACACGTAAACTGACCCAACTTATGACCTCAAAATTTCGGTCACCGGGTGGTAAATTGAATGTGTTTTTGGCACAGCTGTTAAGTTCATTTTATTCTGTTTATGAGAATGTCCACTTTTAAGCCTAAAGAGTGTCTGAAATGCGCCTAAATATTGGCCAAAGGTATGCATGTAAACCCTCGCCCTGGTGGTGTGGGGGTCATTTTGAACCCCCAACCCCGAGTTTTTCGGGAATAGCGAGACAACGGCGCTGCGCAGCGCCACCAAATTTGGCACAGCTATTCGGACATCAATTACCCACATTTTGTGAAAGTTTTAACTGCAGTCATCTCAGGTCAGGTCACCAAGTCACGTCAAGTGATCTTATCTCCCAAAATGTTTGTGGTCATGCCAAAGCCAGTGTTTGTCCGAGATATTTGAAACTTTCAGGATTGCATAAGGCCATACGTACCTACAATTCGTTTATCTCGGATTTGTTGTATCGGTGACCTAAGGTCAGGTCAATTTCGTGACCTCCCATTATAAGTAAATGGGAAAATATACAAATGCTTCCTATTCAGAGAAAATGCATTAGATCAGGCCAATTCTTTAATAATCATACTATTTTAGCCCATTATTGATGACCCGGGTGCAATTGTTGCTCTGTGACATCTGCAAGGTGAGCTGAGGTCATCTCAGGTCACCATAATTTGTTGCCAATAACTCTTGATATAATAAAGATAGAGACGTGCAAACGATACCACTGTGTTTTATCGTCGAGTTGCGTCGCCCCATATGCAACATGACCTTCCTTGGTCACCAAATGACCTTGACCTGAGGTCAAATTTTGAAGTTGATATAACTAGGTCACCATTACTATGGTTCGAAGCGCCTTGACGAGACAAACACGATAGTGTTAAAATCGTTGTTATATGTCTAACCAATACAACGGTATTTATGAAAGCGTTTTGGGAAAACAATGCCCACATGACCTTTGGTGACCTCTGAGGCCTAAACTATTGACCTGAGCTTTTGTTAATTTGATAACACTCAGGCGATTTAATTTTTCATGAGCTTTCAGTTACCTTTTCTGTTCGTTCCTAGCTATCATAGTTTCCAATATATTTTTGGGGGGTTTCTGTAGCGAAGTCCTATACTTGGAAAATTTGACCTTTGGTGACCTCATTATTGACCTGAGCCAAATTATACCTGAAGTAACGTTGAATGGCTTTCAAATGCTTTCAAATGCTTTGTTCGCATCTTTCTAGCCCTTTATTTTTCTCGTTACAGGCAGACTGGTTATTGATTCAACTTTTTTGGAACGATTCAATCATGATTCATTTTGGAATCTGAATGATCCAATCACCGTTGGATTCACTATTTTTTTATAATTGTTTCTTTCCGATTGAAAGAATACAAAATATATTTTAATTGATTCACGTTTCATTCAACATTTAAATATTTGTGGTGAATGTATGTCAGATAAATACAAATTGAAGCATACATATATATGATCATTAAAACATTGTTACAGAAATACTATTTCAGTATAAATAAATGTAGCCACTGGGACTGCAATCTGCATGTATTTGCACAACTTACCAGTGTACTTGAATCGTTAAGAAACGTTAAATCTTTTGATTCAATCAGCCTTGATTTGATGCAGGGTTTTATCCAATCACGATTCATGAATCAAAAGATCTGGTGGTGAATATTTTTTTTCTCAAGGAATTTTGATTGAACAAGTCCAATCGATTCAATCAGTGTCAAATAAATAACCAGTCTGGTTAGTGGGGGGTCATTTTACCCCCCCCCCCCCACCACCACCACAATATAATGAACACATTATGTTGTGTTCCTGAGGAATAGGGTACTATGTGGGAACACATTCACATTCACAAACACATTCATTATATTCATTCAAACACATACACATGCATGTGGATTGTAGGTGGAAACACATTCACATTCACAAACACATACACATTCATTCAAACACATACACATGCATCTAGGTGGGAACACATTTACAACACACATACACACTACCCCGCCCCCTCCCCCCACCAACATAATGAACTAAATACTGACATTGGCATATCATAGCATACAAATGTCCATAGTAGATGTTTACCAGCACTAATAAGCACCAAACATGCATAAACGTGGAGTGGAAGATCAGATGGAGAATATCACATCAGTAATGATTTGAGTAGCAGCTAGTACATGTTTGTAAGAAATATGGAAATCACAATGGCTCAAATCACAGATGCTCAAAATGGTTGATGAATGTGGATAGGTGTTGGTGTCAGAATGTAAGTGCCGGAGTGGCACTTGGCAGTAAATGGTAGTCATAGCACACATTAATTGTAACCAGGATAATATGTTAACTGATAATCTCCTTATATACAGGAATAACAAACTAAGGATAGCTTAAATCCTCCTCAAATATATTCTAGAATCGTTATCCTATCCACCCAAGGATGTGCTCAAGCTAATGTGTATCATACTTGATACAATAATAGGTACAATATCAGAAAAAGTATTGATGTTTTTTTCTTCTTCATACACTATTTAGCCGCCCGAGTGTTTCAAGAATAAACAGTCAACTAATCATATTAATTTATTGACCAAGACACGCTTCATAATTCATATTGATACTTCTTCAGTTGGTCATTAAAAATAGGACATACAAAACAATTGATGATTGACACTGCAAACATACATTCAAAGTTCATTCACATCACATGATATTGTTTCACCTATTAGTCTCCTAAGAGGCATCAGGCAAAGCAATCACATGTTAGACATCTAATTTATGTATTGAGAAAAACAAAATGAAGCAATTTCAGATAGTTATTCTTCCAGTCTTCGCCCTTCGGATTCATAAATGCTGACTTCAAGCACTGCAGTTTCAAGCGTAATTCTTGTTTTCTCGTCTATATTATCTTTAATACTGCTTGCACCTTCCCAACTGGGTATAGTTCCACATTCATGAATCATGACTATGTTTCACTATTGTTTTGGGTTTCTGATATTGAAATTATTTCCTGTGCTCCATTAGCCTGGTGTTCAAACTTCTTCCAACTTCCAGTTTCACCATATGGCTTTGTACATCTCTTGCATGGTATCTTGTAGACAAACCTGTGATCATGTTGCTTTCTTTTATAATTTATCCTGTTCTTCCCAGTCTCACTTGTTAGTTGTTACCTACTATCACATTAGCATGTTTCAGAAAATATGCAATCGTATCAACATGTCTGGATTGCGCAACAACTGGATAGCTAAGTATCAATACGAACCGCGTCTTGGTTAATAAATTATCATGAGGATTTGACTGTGTATATGTGTCTATGAACGTTAACAATTTCAAGAAGTTAGCATGAATTAATTCAAGCAGCGCAACCTCGTCCCCACACCGCAAGACGCCCCCCGAGCGTATGGCAAAACACCGGTAAACAACGCAGTTTAACAAACGTCTCTCCAGCGCCAGAAATGTCTCATGATATTACTGCCATTTCTTGGGCTTGATTCAAACCTCCGACCTACCTGTTAGTTATAGTTATCTTGGTTCTGTACTCGGGGTTGTTTGTAATACAGGGTGTCCGGAAAAAAGCATACTCTGGATTTTAGCTCGTGCTTCAATATGCAAGTGCCAATTTTTTTGAAACTTTTCATGATTATAGCTTGGAACGTGGCAAAACCGATGAACACAGAAATAAGTCCTTTGAGATGTTTGCTGATATTGCAAAGGCGTTTTGTGTGGAATCCTACATTCCAGGGTGTGTTCCAGGGTGTCCGGAAAAAAGATACCGTGATTTTCCGTAATAATGTTGGTTATTAATAAACAATATTAAAAATCCGAGTATCGTTATATTCACCAGTTCATGGCAACACAGATAAGCCATGACATTTGTACAGACACTTCCACTGTCAGCCTCATGGCGGAGGTGGCGTGGGCACCCTATTCCCCGGGCCTCAGTCCATTGGATTTCTTTCTGTGGGGAGACCGTGTTTACAAAGGTCAAGGACCGTGTTTACAAAGAAAAGCCCAGAACAACAGAAGACCTGAAGCGCGCCATCATCGCAGAAGTCGGCCGCTTGCCCTCAGCGATGATCGACAAAGCTGTCGACCATCTGCAGACTGTGCGACTGCCTCAGCTGATCCGCCGGAAGGGGGCGCACATCGAGCATCTTCTGTAGGAGGCTGCACTGTGAGCTGTGACTGACAGAGGGAGTAACTGTACAAATGTCATGCATTATCTGTTTTGCCATGAACTGGTGAATATAACGATACTCGATTTTTTTTAATATTGTTTGTTTCTAACCGAAATTATCACGGAAAATCACAGTATCTTTTTTTTTCTCGGACACCCTGGAACACACCCTGGAATGTAGGCTTCCACACAAAACGCCTTTTCAATATTAAAAAAACATCTCAATGGACTTGTGTCTGTGTTCATCGGTTTTGCCACGTTCCAAGCTATAATCATGAAAAGTTTCAAAAAAAATTGCCACGTGCATATTGAAGCACGAGCTAAAATCCAGAGTATGTTTTTTTCCGGACACCCTGTACAATGTACATACTGCAGACTTTCGCCATTTGTATTTTCGTATGCAGCATGCCAGTTCGAGAATGCCTTGAATGGACCGCGTTAATAATATTCGCCTTCTCAACACTTAAAAGTGTAAATGTTCATCTGGAGACTTGCATATCCGTCAGCAGAAACTGAAGTGTCGTGCAATCCGACGCAAATTGATTGTCGTGCACTGCACCATTGATTGTCGTGCACTGCACCATTGATTGTCGTGCACTGCACCATTAATTGTCGTGCACTGCACCATTCCGTGCGCGTCGCTCGATCGTCGAGCGTCGAAGTACTCGCAAAATGGGCGTCAAATGACGCCCTGCGCCTATTCAGATGGTGCAGGGCGTCATTTGACACTTCTCGTTGGACGCCGTGCAGCGTCATTATATCCTGTGGTATCACAATACGCCGTTTTCGAGAGTCATAGTACACCGATAAGGAGTAAAACTGACACCTGAAAGGAGTGTTTTTTTTAGTATCTTAAAAAATGAGCAATATTGTAGCTTCAGATGACTCCCGGAATCATACACCATGTGGAGTTAAAAACGCCGAACACCGGTGTCATGACTCCCTAGTCCCTATGGGTGTACGATTCCGGGGAGTCATCGGACGATTCCGGGGGCCATCGGACGCTACAATATTGTTCATTATTGAACAATGAACATATGCTAAAAAAAACACTTCTTTTAGGTGCCATTTTGTCTTCTCCGTGTAGGCTTTAATAGGTGATTTAAAACCAACTTGTTTAGTTAAAGTTCCTTGGAATTACTTTTCAATCGAACAATGTGTCAATTTTCTTCCGCTTTCAGGCGTTTTGGGAGGCCATGGGAGCCATTTGATTGGCCCGGGAACAGAGGTGGGAGAGGGAGTGCTTGCCCTCCCTTCTCCAGCTTCCAGACCGTTGTGCATCCCTCCCCCAAATTTTGCGTGGCTGAACTTATCATTCCCTAAAAATCGTTGTATTCTTCACGGGAAGTTAGGCATTACAGAAAAAAATTACCTGAAACATTAAATTACGATGCAAAATATGTGAATTGTATGGGTTGTGGCATAGATTGCGAAATTTGCTCACTGTCCCAATAACTCTTCATTCCTGATTATCTGGAGGCAGTGTTTCGATGATAGTCTTAAGACTCATGAACCAATTTTACGTCGTATCAGTTCCGAGTTGATTATATCGTAATAGCCAGGTATACTATCGATCGAAAACAAAACACGTTGGTTTTGGATGTAAGTATTTTCGACAATCACCCTTGCACTCTTCCGTTAACTTGCCTTAATCACTCATCGGATGTTTGCCCCATAGTGCATTAAGAAATGATGTAAAACAATCTTGTCTTAGTAGCAGGACTGCGGAGTCGACAGAATTTTAGCAACACCGACTGCAACTCCGACTCCGACTCAAACTCCGACTCAAACTCCGACTCAAACTCCGACTCAAACTCCGACTCCGGCCTATATCCGTTCTCCAACCGCATGCTAGAAAACAATATCTGCAATGCCATCTATTTTCTCCGTTTGTCTTTATTCTAAACAGTATTGAGAGCAATGCTACGTCGCCCGAGAACGGGCGCGGCGTGCCGGTCGCGCGTCCAGCCCAGTCGCGCTCGCCTGCAGGCGGCGGAACCCACGAAACGGTTTGCTAATAACTCTTGATAGCATACAATAAAGATAAGAACATGAGACCGGCACCACTGTGTATGTCTCGTCGAGACTCGTCCGATATTGCGCATCACGCCATACCTGGTTCCCCACATGACCTGCAATTACCTTAACCTGAGGTAAAATTTTGCATTTGACTTAGGTAACCTGAGCCTTGTTCACGACGCCTGCTGACGGGCTGACTGCTGCTGCCTACTGCTGTGAAAACGTATCGACCAATCAGCGTGGACCAGAGGGGATGGGATGTGGGGAGGGGTACGGTGTATGACGTCATACCTCTGCTGCTTCCTGCTGACGCTGCTGCCCGAAAATCGCGTCAGCCGGGCAGCAGATAACACAGATTGGCGCACGCGGCAATTTCCAAACGTGAAGCGTCGACAAACAACCAACAATCTCAAAGCGAAAAGCTTGAAGAAGCGAAGATGGGTATGGAGTAAGTCTGCGATAATTTTAGTTTACTGTTTATGTTGGTATTAGGTATCATAAGCTCTGCTACTTACCTAGCTGTGGGAGTAAATTTATCGTAGCAAGTACGCCAGATATGTATCGTGAATCGACAGCATTTGTGTTTAAGTAGTAATCGCCGGCGATGACGTAGGTTGGTGTGTGCTTCCGTTTTGGGCAGCCGTAGGCCGCCCGTCAGCAGGAGGTCGTGAACAAGGCTCTGGTCACCATGGTATGATTCGAATTTCCTTGACGAAACCAGCACGATGACGTTCAAATGGGTGCTGTGTGACCACAAGAGTCGGTGCGTCCAAAACCTCAATCATCATCAGATGACGTTAAAATTATTGCCCTATATCTTCATCAGGCGGAAATCTACCGATAGATGTGTAAACTATAGGTTTTACTTTCCACTAATTTGCTTTCGAAGGGGTGTAAAGTTAGTTGGCCGACGACTATTCTACCGACCAAAGTAATCACCAATTGCCAAAATGTCGACTCCGACTCCGGGCCGGAGTCGGAGTCGGTAAGATTTGAACG